>VDFB02269372.1:0-15800 GCA_007258455.2 Sequoia sempervirens
TCTTTAATGCTTATCATCTTATTCAGAGTAGGATTTCTAGGATCCTTAGATTTCAGATTGGTTCTCTCCCCGTGATGTACCTTGGGATTCCTTTGGCCTTGGGATCTCAATGTAGGGAATTTTGGCAGGGGATTTTGGACAAGTTTCGAAGTAAGGTGGGCTACTGGACTTTTAGATGGCTTTCTTTTGCTAGGAGAGTGATTCTCCTGAAGACTATGGTGCAGGCTCTCCCTATCTATAGATTTTTTTTTCAGGTTCCTCCCTCTAACTTTGTTAGGGAGTTTGATGCCCTTTCTCGACAATTCTTATGGTCTGGTAGTCTTCTTTCTTCTAAGTGGAGCTTGGTCAATTGGAAATCTATCTATAGACTGAATCATGCTGGGGGTCTTGGTCTTCAATCTCTTGATCTAGTCAGTAAAGCTTTGGCGGCTAAATTGTATTAGAGGTGGTGCAATTGTCAAGATTAGGATTGGGCCAAGATTATAACTCACAAATATTTTCCTTGAGTTGATATTCATGACGTGCCTTGTCTTTCTTTGATTGGAAGAGGATCTTGTATTTGGGACACTCTTAAAAAAGGCGCACAACTTATTAAGGAGGGTCTTTTCTAGATTTTTAATAAGGGCTCTAATGATATTTTTTGGAAGGACTCTTGGGATGGGCACCCTCCTATTCTGGATAGCTTCCCTCACCTCCAATCTCTATAATATTTTCACTGATGTTGGTTGGGTCAAGGTCGAGAATTTTAAGACCACTAAGCATCATGGTCAGCCAGAAATGACTTGTTGGAAAGAGCCACATGAGTGGCCTTTGGGGGGATCAGCTGAGGATCGTATGGAACTAGCCAAAATATTGGAGAAAATATTATGCAGCTCCCTTAAAGGAAGAGATATTCTGGCTTGGGGTCCTAACCCCAAGGGAAAATTTACAATGGATGTAGGGTATGCTTTTTTGGATAGGAAACTACATGGTTTGGAAGATATGCTCTGGTGGAAGAAGGTATGGAATAGCTCCTCTTGGCCTAAGTGTAACTTTTTCTTATGGCTGGTTGCTCAAAGAAAATTCCTTATGTGGGAGAACCTTTGAAAGAGAGGGTTTCAGGGCCCTTCTATCTGTGTTCTTTGTGGGGGTAGTGAAGAATGTTATTGTCATTTATTTTTTCAATGCCCTTTCTCTAGAGAGATATGGCACTAGTGGGGGGGGGCATGGCACCATGCCAGTATTAATGCCACCTCCTTAGTTGAATTTTGGGAAAGTATGGGAAAACCTCCAGCCAAGACATCCTTTCTCCAAGTGGCTTGGGATATTGGGCCTACCCTCATTATCTGGAATCTTTGGTTGGAAAGAAACCATAGGGTTTTTTGTGATTCTACAATGGGGAGTCTTCAGTTGTGGCAAAAGAAAGTTAGCAGGCTACATGAGACTATTTATGCTAAGTGTGATATGTCTGAAAATGTGGATCCTAGTGATCATGTTATTGTGAGGAACCTGAGTTTGGGGGATAGTAGACAGGGTTACACTACTAGAAAAGGAACTTGACATGTTAAATAGAGGGTTTGTAGAGATGGAAGGTGAATACCTCTTCCTGGTGGTGTCTTGAAGATTAATACTTATGGTTCTTCTTGTGGGAACCCAAGGCATGTTGGTATTGGTGGTATCGGTAGAGGTAATGATGGAGCTACTATTTTTTTCTTCTCTATTTACAAAGGTCAGCATTCTAATAATTTGATGGAGGTGCTTGCTATTAAGACTGTAGTTGAGAAGGGCCTATCTCTAGGATGGAGGAGGATTATCTGTGAATCAAATTCTCAAATTATTGTGGATATGTTAAAAAAATTGAATTTGGATGATGTTAGTTGGCAATTATCCTTTGTGGTTCGATAGATTTTGAGTTTGTATAGTTCCTTGGAGTCTATTTCCTTCTGTCATACTCCTAGGGAGTGGAACCAAGTGGCTGACTGTTTGGAGAAGTGGGCTTCAGAGAATGTTGATGGTTGGGATATTGAAGGGAGGGATGGTTTACCTCTAGATTATCTTGAGACTTTAGATAGATTAATGTTGGAGGAAAGGAATATGTAGGGCCGGTGCTAGTGGTTTCTTTTGGGAACCTTGTAGTTTGTTGGTTTTGTCTTGGTGGGCCTGAGGGCTTTTCTTTGTACTTTTGATTTTATTTGAATAAATATTTACCCCTTTTGTTTTAAAAGATATATATATATATACATATATATATATATAATAAGTATAGTCACATCTCTATTGAGACCATACTAGGGTTATTACACAACACTACTATTATCAAGAGCATAATTCTCATGAAGGATGATGAGAAGTTGAAAGAGACCTAAAAAATCAATGAGATTTGATAACTTGTTTAACTAATGAAGTTACAAGGGATATGAAGAAAATTACCCACCAAATTTTGATGGAACAATGATAGTACTTTGAGATCAAGAACTATTTAGAGATAACTAAGGCAGTTTGGGGAGCTTATCATTTATGTGGAGAAGCATCCACTTGGTGGATGAATAAAAATAAATAATTGGAATTAAGCTCATTGAGTCTGAATTGGGACCAAGTTATGGTCATTTTAGATAGAAGTGGTTATCCCAATTATAATTTGACCAAAATTGATGGATTTATAGAATCTATGTTAAGGAGATATGATCATGATAGAATACTAAGAGAAATTTATAAGAAAATTAAAGCATTTACTTCAATAACAACATGATGAATGGTTTAACATAAGGAATTCATCATGGGTCTAAATTATCAAATAAGAGTTGAAGCAAAAATTCATGGTCAAACCATCATCAACCAATTCTTTGAGAAGGTGATTAAACAAGAACAAAAACTTAAGCCCATTTCAACCTATAGGGATAAAACTTGGAATAAGTTTGATTGGTCCAAAATCATCATCAAATTTCAAGAAGAAGAATTGGAATCAAGACTCAAAATCAAAGATGAATGTAAAAGGACCAAGGAATAATAAAAATGACTCCCAAAATAGAAAAATAATTAAATAAATAAAAAAAGAAAAAGAGAAAATTTTAAGATGATCACTCTATAAAGAAGAAAGGTCCTGCTACTGGATGTTTAAACTATGGAGGAGATCATTATGTGAATTAGTGTCCTAATAAAATTGAAGGAAATCTATATTGAAGTTTCTCTCTTTTATCACAGTAGACAACATTCTAATAGAGGATTCATGTAGGTGTAGATAATCGTCAAGAATAATATCAAGTCACACCAATTGATACCACAAACTTGTTTTATTTGGGATACCAATTTTAATTCTAATAGACACTAGTGCAACTAAAAACTTCATAATTCTTAGTTTGTTAAAAATATTTCCTACGTGAGTTGGCTATATGGCTAAACCCTGGTTAGTAGAATATGAAAACTAGTCAAGAGCTGAAATATATCCATGTCTATTTGAATCTAAAGTGAGATTACCTTCTTTCTCAATGGAATTCAACCTTTTTGTAGCTCCTTTGGGTTCATACAATGTCATCCTAGGAATGAATTGGCTCTGGTGTCATAAATAAAAAAGTATATTATTTTGATAAAATAGTCAAATATCTAAATGATTTAGGAAATCCTTCTTTAAGCTAAGGAATCCAATGTGAAGTTACGATTAGGAATATTTGAACAATGCAAATTAAGAGAGCCAAAAGAAATGGGTGTCAAATGTTTTCAGTCAAGATAGAAAAAGTATAAGGATTTAAATAATCAAATATTTTAGATTATTTATTCTTCTATGAATTTCATAGATTATATTAAGTTAAAGAGGAATGATTTGAGAAATCTAAGGAATCATCTATTCAATACTAGTCATTCCTTTGTGAATTCCAAGAATTGTTTCTTGATGAACTACTAGGACTACCTCCTAAAAAATCCCTCAACTTTTCAATTGATATAATTATGAGTTTAAAACCTATGTCCAAAGAATCCTATCATACGACCATAATAAAGTTGATGGAACTAAAATCCCAATTACAAGAGTTTCTAGGAAAATGATTAATTTGACCCAGTGTATCACCTTGGGGATCACTTGTAATATTCATCAAAAATGATGAAGCATTATGCCTATGTATATATTAGTGTATGATTAATAAATCAATGATAAAGAATAAATACACTTTACCTCACATTGATGATCTTTCTGATCAAATGTGTGGTGTAGATATGTTCTCAAAATTGATATGAGACTGGGATAAACATAAATTAAGACTAAAGGATGAAGAAATCCATAAAACAACTTTTAGGATAAGGTATAGTCATTATGAATTCACAATACTACCTTTTATTTTGACTAATGTTCCTATATAACTCATGAACTTGATGAATACTGTATTCAAAGAACACTTAAACAAGTTGTACTTTTATTCTTAGATGATATTCTAAAATATTTTTAAAATGAAGAAGATAATAAACAACATTTGAGATTTATCCTACATCAGTGGATGGAAAATAATTTTTATGGTAATCTATCAAAATGTACTTTCTTCTAGAGAGAAATGCAATACTTGGGTCAAATAATTTTTGAAAAAAGGAATTACAATAGATCCTTCAAAGATCAAGGCTATCTTGGAATGTCTTATACCTAAGAATGTGCATGAATTGCATAGTTTTATGGGATCAGATAGAATATTATATAGTAAGTTCATTTTTAACTTTTAATAAATTGTCAACCCTATCACTTCACTTCAAAGAAGAGAAATATTGAGTGGTCAAAAAAGTGTAAGGAGGATTTTCATATTATTAAGGATAAGTCAACTACTACATTGATTCTTAAGGATAATTCAAATACTACATTGTTGATGCTTTGAAGGAAGGTTTGGGTAGTGTTTAATGCAAAATGAGCAAATGGTAGCCTATTATTCTAAGAAATTGTGACCCTATGAGAAAAATTGTGCTTCACATGGCTTGTAACTAGGTGTAATAGTGCATGCTCTCTATGCTTGGACACATGAATTTCCAAGAAATAAGTTTAAGCTTAAATTGGACAATCAAGGTCTTCAATATAGTTTCACTCAATCAAACATGAATGTACAATAAAGGTAATGGTTAGAGTTTTTATCATATTATGAATTTGAGATAAATTACATAAAAGTGGAGGAGAATAGAGTGGCCAATGCACTAAGTTGGTAAAGGAATATCATGGCAATAGTTTTTATTTGGTCAACTTTTGAGAGAAATTGATAAATATTTTACCTTGAGATGAATTATATGATCAAATCAAGAGATAATTAATGGAGAGTCCTCAATATATCAGATACAAAGGATATAATTTTGAAAATGGTAGAAAAATGAGATACAAAGACATAATGTATGTTCCAAATCATACATAATGATTTGAGAAATATTGTGTTGAAAGAAATAAATTGTGCTCCATAATTCGATCATCAAAGAGTAATGAAGATTTTAGCATATTTAAAACTTCTTTATTTTTGGAAAGGAATGAATCAAGATGCAACAATGTTTTTGAGATGTCTAGATTGTTAGAAAATCAAGGTTGAGCATCAACATCCAATAATATTTTTCTACCCTCATGATATTATATAACATAAATCGAAAGTGATCAACATGGATTTTGTTCAAGGTTTACCTATGTCAAGGAATAAACATGACACTATTCTTGTAGTGGTGGATAAAATCATAAAAGTAGCTCATTTTATTCCAAGAAACTTTATAGATGGAGCACATATCTTAGTAAGAAAATTTGTGTAATAAATTTTCAAATTGCATGGAGTTCCTAATAATATTATTTCAGATAAAGATGTGTGGATTAGTTCAAGGTTTTAGAAAACCTTATTTTTAGTGCTAGAAACTCAATTGAACATAAGTTTAGATTATCATCTAGAGATCGATCGTAAAAAAAAAAGAGTGAATCAAGTGCTTGAGGATGTATTGCATGGATCAGAAATATAAGTGGGAGGAGTACCTTTCACTAGTAGAGTTTACTTATAATAATTCATATCAATATGCAATAAAAATGGCTCCTTTCAAAGTATTGTATGGCAAGAAGCGTTGATCTCCTATAAGTTGGGATAAACTAGAAGATAGGATTAGCCTTGGGCTATAAATGATAATAGAAATGGAGGAGTAAATTAAACTAATCAAGAAAAGATTAGTAGAAGTAAATGATAGGCATAAAAGCTATGCTGACACCAAGCATACTCCATGAATATTCTCAATAGGAGATGCATTACTCTTGAGATTCAAGCCAAAAGAAAGCTCAATAATGTAATGAAAGTCTACCAAGCTAGCACCTAGATATGTGGGCCCACTCATGGTCCTATAAGTAATCAAATTAGTCACCTATATATTAGATCTTCTATCAGATCTTGCCCAAATGCATGACATCTTTCATGTGTCTTATTTAAAAAGGTACATAATTACATTTTTAGTCATGTTCTTTATTAGAATGCTCTTCAGGTCAAGAATCCAAGAGTGGCCATGATCAAGCCTCATAGATTAGTTGAGATTTGCAAGCTCCACTTGTATGATAGAGATATCACCTAGTGCAAGGTCTAGTGGGACCAATATTCTAAGGATAGTCCAACTTTGGAGGACTATGAAGAATTTTATCATACATTTCCATATTTTTTTAATTAAGATACTTCTTAGAAATATTTTTTTGATTTCATATTATACATAAAGTTTGGACTAAATCATCAAGGACAATAATCTTTAAGGGGGAGGAGATGCCATACCATATTTTTGGACCAAGTTATCTATACTTTATTTAGTAATTTGCTTTATATTATGATGTCTTATATTGCTTAAGATGATTTATAATCTAATTGATCTTCTTTATTACATACAAAAAAAGGAAAGTAACTATTAGATATTATTTTTGGAAAATAAAAAATGTGCATGTATTATCATTATAATGATTAGTGAATGTTTATATTATATATTTTGATAATACAATTATTAGACTAACTACCTTGTTGGTTTAATGAGGTTGATGTAGGAGATATCTTTCCCCTCTTGGATGAGGAGAGAGAGCATCATCAAAGAGAGGGAAGCATATCCAAAAGAATGCCAAAAAATCATGAATCTAAGAACTCTCACACAGACGATAATTTTTAATTGTAAATTCATGTGAATGTTCATCTTGAGATTGATTGATCATTGTGTCTTTGTATTTTCTTTCTTTTGAATCACATTACCACTTATGTTGTTTAAACTATTCATTCTTTCTATCCAAGTATATGCTATTTTGATAGAATATTACCTTTAAAGGTAAGTGTAATCTTTTATTTAAATAAATTGGTATGTTTCTTGTTGTATTATAACATGTGAGAAAACATATTTCTATTGCATCAATATATATTTATATAAATATATATTTTTAAATGTTTTGAATTAAATATTCATTTATCTGAGTTCAAGATCTAGTTTGTAAAGAGAAATATTTATAAATATATGTAAATATATATATTTATCATAGGGTGGTATTAATTGATAATAATTTCAAATTTATCCAAATCTCCTCGAGTTGTTACCTCCATGTAGTAGTGGAGAGAGTAAGTGGAAGTATTGGATTTAACTTCACATTAAGTGAAGTAATGGGATCCTTTACTAATCTTATAAGTAAAGAAGTATAGAGGGTTTGAGCATCATGTGGAGAAAGGAGGAGAAAAGGAAGTATTTGGGGAGGAATAAAGGAAGAAATAAGGAAGAAGGAAGGGTTTTTTTTGGCAGGAAAGAGTACAAAGGAGAATATAAAAAGTGATTTACAAATAATTTAAGAGCTAAGTGGAAGTATTAAGTATTTTTTAATTTTCACACTTTACAATTTCTTAAGATGATTATTTTTCTATGCAAATAGATTATGATTATGTTCTCTATACTCCTTTATGAAAGTCAATGATTCTATGTTAAAGACATGATGCCTATGGATTAAAATTAATTATCTTTAACTCTGCAATGTTTGGTTTATTTTATCATAGTTCTGAGTATAATATTTTTGTTGGTTTGAATTGGCCACTATAAGGTTCAATTTATTTCTTCTTATATATTATTTCTTGTCCAAACCCTATTTATACTTTAAGCCATGAAAGGTTTAAGGTTGTTGAACTTTTTACTAAGATAATTGTTAAGAAATTGTATTCTGGATATTTTTGTCATTTCTCTATCAAGCATTGCTTAAGATTGTTATGACCATTAATATTTAACCTTTGTTTTAATAAGGACCAAATAGGTCTCTATCATTGCTCTATCAAGCATTGTTTTTTTAAGGTTATTGAAATTATTTAATCTCTACTAATAAGGTCTAAATAGGTCTCTATCATTACTCTATCAAGCATTGTTTAAGATTGTTATGGCTATAGATAATATTTAACCTTTAATAATAAGGATTTAAAAGATCTTTGTAATTTCTTTATCAAGCATTGTATTTTCTTTAAGACCATCTAGGTCTATGATCCATGTCAAGCTATATAAAGGTCCCAACAATTTTGACTATACTACAATATAGATACTCATCCTTGAGAAGCCTAAGTATTAGTCAAGTTAAAGTTATTGTTTCACCATTCAAGCCTTTGGAGTATTAATATGTATTTAAAACATCCAATTGATAGAGGCTAGTGTTTATTAAACACTTCTGATGAAATCTGCCTTTTTGGAGACTATTCAAATATTATAATGAATAATGTTGGTGTAAAATTAAAAAACTAACATATGAGAAGGTTCTTGACTAATACAAATCAATGTTTGATCCATATCTTTTATTACACATTATTTTCACTATTTTCTTGACTTTGTTCCTCATCCTTCTAACATTTTTTTCCTCTCACTTCATGCTCTAGGGCTCACAATATTTTGTTGGTTTCATTTAATATAGTAAGGATTTGATCCAAATTTGTCATAGGGTTTTCTAAAGGTTTGACCAGAACCATTTTGACTACTTCCAAGTTCTACTCTAGTTTGCACCATGATTAGACCTAGTTAATCATTGTGATTTATTATTTATTTAGCTTAATGTGAAATGAGATGCAACTGAGAACTAAAAAATCATAAGTATTACTTATAATTCACTAAGGATTAAGAAATAAATATGATTTTTCATTTCATAACTCAAAACTTTTGGAAAAAATGATTTTATTCATATCATTGGATTCATACATGTAACGCCCGTCGTGCAAACCCCAAAGAACAAACATTGCAAACAATTTTTTTTTTTAAATAACATAAAGTAAACATGCATTCGAACATTAATTACATTTACATTGCACATTAACAACATAGCATTACATTCTTTGGGGCACGCGAGGTCACATCGCAACACAACTAACAACAAAGTAAAAGATAATTATTAAACAACTTAACCAATTATATGACAATAATCATTAATAAAGGTACATCCATAAACCAAGAGTGAAAGTATCACTACATCCCATATACAATCATATAGAATCTCATCCAATAATGTTACAAAGGATCCTAACTATTACATCATTGTTTAAACATAAGATTACATGTTCTCAATAATGAGTTACAATACATTTCCCAAACAAGTGGGATGATACAAAGTACAATGATAATTGAATTTACAAATGATCCACTAGAACAAACTCCAACTGAAGGAATGCTGCGAACAAAGATTGTTGATGGGGAACCCAACGGGTGCGGAGCATGTTCCACCCAACCATGTGAATTATAAATAACTCACACCCCATGCTTAGAGGTGACAAGGAAGAGATCCCGACCATGAATGTCAAAACCAACTCCAAGAGAATAACAAAGTACAAACTCAAATACAAACTCAGAGATTACAATGACATAACCAACAACATTCACGAGCCAATCATAATAAGGTAAAGCTATGAAACTCATCACAATAAAACATAGCAATAACAATTACACAAGTCACCAAAGAACATTCATAAATCATTCTCACAAGAATCTGACTCAACAATAAGAGTACAAATCCAAAGAAAACTGATACAACATCCAAAATCCAAAATACATTTCTAGAGGCAAAAAGCAACAAGGAAAACAGGTGTCTAGTGGAGAGTGTCATCGCATAGCTCTCATGGGATCTCCTGGCCCTTCCTCCAACTTGAGGCGTCGGCACCCATCTATGGATCTCCTAGCTCATCCTCCTACTTGAGGCGCCGGCACCATAGGGTAGCTCATGCGGAGTCGATAGCCTCTCATGAAGACAAGATTACGACTTTGCCGACCATGGCCTTCTCAGTCTATCATTAATCTATGATAGCCCTAATGCATAGACGAGGAATCCAATCTTTATTATCTTGTATTTTTTACTACCCATCCCCCTAAATTCTATTGTTTAGGTTATCACTTGTTTAACTACTCTTATGTGGGTTCTCATGAGCTCTTCCTCCTTTTGAGGTGCCGGCCCCCATGAAGAGCCACTCTCCCTAAGACCCCTAACATAAACCAAAACCAAGCAAGGGTTGAACTATAACAAATAAAGCATAATACTCAAAACAAGAACGTGCGAGGCATTACCCTCTCACAATAACTCAAACCAAAAGTCTTAACGAAACCGTTCAACCCTTCCAAGCATAAAACCAATAAGTTTCAACTCCAAAAGTATAACCAAGACGAGGATAACATTAAGAATTAAACATGCCTCTGGAACAATGTTTCACAAATTACAACCAGGTTCCCACATCCAAGAGTAAAGTTTACAACAATTAAATAGAAAACGATAACAAGATCACATGATTTCATAGCTTAAGGAAAATGATTTACTTAATTGCATAAAACATTTCAATTTTGAATCGATATAAGGAAACACAACATGTTCGACGAAATTTATGTAATTTGCTTGCCCATAATTAAACCATAATTCTACGTCAAAATATATAATTCCAAACAAAACAAAGAACATCAGATATATATATATAATAATACATTAAATTTTATTTTAATATAAATCATTAATATTTTATTTCAAAAAAAAATTACATTTCTTCTCTTTAAAAAAAATAGAATAATAAATATATAAATATATATATATATAATACAAAAAAAATGAATTTCAATAAGTATGCAGGGAGCAAGTGGGGACTGTCGCGCAGTCCCCACAGGCTGTTGTACGCAGCAGTCCTACAAACTGCTGCACACAATAGTCTGTAAGGACTGTTGTGGCAATCCATGCCACAGGGGGGCGAGGTGGGTACGGCCTGCCGTCCCCTCCCCAAACCCCAAAACAATAAACTAAAATAAAATAAAAATCGATTTCAATTAAAGTTTTTTTTAATAAAACACAGAATCGGATTTTATAAAAACAACCTTCGTCCCTGGTATGGATTCTGACGGCCATTACGGCCAAAATTTTGATTTTAACCACAATTTTGAATACTTTTCTATGCACGAAAATACTTTATTTATATATATATGTATATATATATACACATATATATATATATATATAATATAATCATGAATATAACTTAGAAGAACAAATATCCCAGTTACAAGTACAGAGGACAAAAGAACAACATAAAAATAACTTATATAAATATATATATATATATATGAATATATATATATATAAAGGATATATTTTCATAATCGAATAAATTGTTCTCAAAGAAAACTATGTATATTTTCAAAAACAACAGAATCCATTTAAGAACATATAGTTTATTTTCACAACTCAACATTATTTTCACACACCAAATTGAAAGAATATCCATAGAGTAATTTACATAGACAATCTTTTTTTAATTTCTTCAGTAATTTTCACTGTTCAATAAATTTCTCTTTTCTAAGGTTTCATTTTTCTTTCACCAAATAATCTAATTATTTTCCGTTTTCTTTAAATCAGAAGACCATAGAGGAAGTAGATAAAACCGGAGTCCTGCACTTATTTGAGAAGCATGATGCCGCTTGAATCCAATGGCCTTTACAAAGAGCTTCGTTCCTGCTTGAAATCTCCTCTCGAATCACCGAGCTCAAATTTGAATCCAATCTTTTATTCAAAACTCTCCCCAAAATCATGCCAGCAAAAGATTGAAAGAAAACCTTTTCTAGAATCCCCGAAGAACTATTCAATTCCAAAAGAATTGACAAATCCTTTCCAGAAAACTTCTGAAGATCCCTACATTCAAAATCATTATTTTTATTTTATTCTTTTCAACTTCTGTCACAATCTTCCCATGCGTGAAAACTCACAAATTTTCAATTACATAAAAGATGCATCTTTCCTTTTTGAAAACTCTAAAGAAAAATCCAATATAAAAGAAACTATCTAATTTAATTCCTATTTTTTAGCCATCACTTAATTCTTATTCGTCATTTTTGTCTTTTCTATTCTTTTATTCATTTATGTTTCCTTTTATCAATACTTTCTATTTTAAATATGCTTTTGCAAGTTTTACTTGCTATGCACATAATTTAATTTATTTATTTTATTTATTTTATAATTATCTTCAACAGGATAATTTTAATTAAAATAACAAAACACAATTTAATATTTAATTAGCACATGACTTTTTAAAATAAAACATTTAAATATTTACATACAAATTAATCTAACATTTTAATAAACAATTATTCCCATCATCTAATTAAATAAATCACAACATATAAAATACCAACATAAATAATATATGACAAAACACAAACGACAACCACAAAGAACGAAAATTACAAGAACGGACAATACCATTTAAACAAGACGGTCTGACATCATGGGACGGGATGACTTCATTGTCATCTCTATTTCAACATTATACCGTTGGGTTATAGGTGCTCGCCCTGTCCTGCTGAAGCAGGTGGAATCAAGACTATGTACCTGCAATCTTTGCATCCAAACAAGGTCGTATACATGTGCATATATATATATAAGATCAAAGCATTACATTGTGAGAAGGAATTGCAGTGTAGTAGGGCACTCGTGAACGAGTGATGCTACCCTGTCCTTTCATCACATCTATTCTAACAATTATAATACAAATGATGACATAACAATTATAAAAAATCACATCATAACATAATTTACAATTTAATGCATCGCAATGTTACTGAAATCAAACTAATATCACCAACCACAATATCATATCAATAACCATGTCCTCAAATGTATAAGCATAAACAACAAAGTCTACTAACCAAACCAAACAATAACAGTCTCATCACAGTATCAAAGTACCAAATCAAAACATAGAAAAACAAATCTAAACAGTAACAAAGTGGCGCAGTGGAAGCGTGGTGGGCCCATAACCCATAGGTCCCAAGTTTGCAAACAAATCTAAACAGTAACAAGAGGGGTATTACATAGAAAAACAAATCTAAACAGTAACAACAGGGGTATTACATCCTCCCCCCCTTAAATTTGGCTTACTCCTAGAAGCCAGCAAACAAAAGAAAATAAGATTCCCTAATACGGGAGGCATCCACACACACCAAATCGGTGAACTAGTCACCATCACAAACCAGTATCACACTAACACATAAGAGTAACAAATAGTAGCAAAGAATATCAGTAACATGGGGGTATTACAATACATCCTTATTTACATAATGTTTTTTAAGAGTTATATATCATTATAAGATAGAGGAATTTATTTTGGTTCCTCCTCTTTTTCAAAGTCTAGAACAACACAAATTATGAGGGGGGACGTACATGTAGGTACTCCTCTATCACCTCATTACTTAGAACTAGTGCATTATGTCCACACCTGAAATGCATGTTAGGAATCATTAATACTTTTCTAAATTTAATTGGAGTGAATATTGATAATTCAATCCACTTATCCCTTTCTACCTTGATTCTTTTAAGAGAATCAACTAGAGTTTCAAAGTCAAAGAGCCATGCCTCTCCTACATAACTCATAGTTTTCTTGGTTTTAACTTCAGTTTTCACCTTCTTTGATTTCTTTGTCTTTCCTCTCTTTTCAATAGACTTTGATTCTTCTATTTTTTTGTTCAAAGTTCAAGACAAGGTTATATTTATGAAAAATTCTTGCATAGTAGGCTCATAGGTGTAGGAAAATTTATAGTACAAAATAGATAGAGAAAAACAATAAGCATAAATTTAACACTGTACTTACATGGAAAACTTGGTAAAATTATACCAAGAAAAAACCATAGGAAAATATCTCTCATATTTTTATTTCTCAAGAAATTCACAATTACAATAATCTTCAAACTGTAACAAAAAACATGACTTTGAAAGAGTATAATAAACCTAAGTTGCAAAGTCCTTGTCAAACAAAACTTTCCAAAAATAGAAAGTGTGACTCTTGCAACTAAATGTCAAACATTTTTCAAAATTACCATAAATAGTGAGTCCCCAAAAAAATCTGGCTTCACCAAAAAATATTTTGTTGTAATTCCATTCGACATCTAGGGGGGATACAACAACCCCTAGGAACCTCATCATTTCAACCTTCAGTTGAATAAATAGGCCTTAAACCACATCGAGCGCATACCTGAAGCACCGCCTAAGTAGTCAATATCAATTATTCTTCACTACAAGAATAACAATAAAATTGAGTTCATATTCTAGCAATCTCCCACTTGAAGTCAAATTCCTCTCTTATGAATAAACCCTCATACTGAAAAGACCAATACCAATGTTGACAATCATCAAGTAATATGCAAGCCTAGAGAATTTTTGCACCAGATGAATGTCTCTCTACCAATGGGATTCATCAAAGCATATGTTGGGTTATATCAATGTGTATCTTTTCCAAAGATATTTTTCCTCCTTCCACCACCTCACGTAAAAAGTGATATTGAATATCAATATGCTTTTTTCTAGCATGATATGTTGATTTTCGTGCTAAGCGTAAAGCACTTTGGTTGTCACAATGCAACACTACAGTGTCTTATTTTACTTGCAATTCACCTAAAAGTATATATATAAAGCCAAATTATCTCCTTGCTAGCTTATGTTTTTGTTATATATTCAGCTTCAGTAGTAGACAATGCCAACACTATCTACAACTTTGATACCTAGCTAATTGCACCTCCAACAACTTGTAGTGGACTTTCTCTTATCCCCATGTCCACCAAAATATAAATCCACATACCCATTAACTTGAAGACTAATCCCACTATAATAGATAGAAACATCAAAAGTGTCCCTCAAATACTTGAGAATCCACTTCATAGACGTCCAATGCTTAGTACCTAGATTTTTCATGAAACAACTAACTATTCTCGTTGCTTGTGAAATGTCTAGTCTAGTGCACACCATGAAAAATATAAAACTACCAACTGCTAATGACTATGGTATATGATACATATCTATCTTCTTCGATTTTATGCTAGGGAATTGTTTTGAAGACAATTTAATATGAATAGGAAATGGAGTACTGACTGGTTGTGCATTCTACATATTGAAGTGCTACAAAACCTTATCCACATAATTGTTATGTGAACCATATTTTTCTATTATTTTTGTCTCTATGTATCCTTAGAGCAAGAATTTTATTTTCACTATCTAAGTCTATCTCAAACTCCCTAGCAAGTTGAGCTTTCAAATGGATGATTTTATACATCATGGGACCTACTACCAACATATCATCGCGTAGAAGAAAATAAATAAAATTTTCATCATCATACCTTTGAAAGTAGGAACAATTGTCATCCTCACATATGCTAAAACCCAAACTCATCATGAAGGAATCAAATCGCTTGTACCTATACTGTGAGACCCACCTTTTCTGTACCAGGGATTTTGTGATCTATGTTATGATCTGTATAGACAATTTTAGATTTTGACTATTTTGATATTATGGATTATAGCTTGACATACTAATGTTATCATAGATATAATATACCAATTTATGCAAATTGATATT
>VDFB02269373.1:0-26639 GCA_007258455.2 Sequoia sempervirens
TGCAAAGTTGAAAAGTTGGGTCTGCTTATTGATCTTCCATATACCTCTGCCTTGACTCATTCTTATGCATTTGACCTCATTTCATCCATTTTTACATGTTCTCATACATTTAACATTTATTGTGCCCCATGTATATGAACATTCATTCCCTGCATTGGCATTAGCATTCCATCTTGCCAAATCAATCATGTAAGTTGGGATCAATTCCTTGCATTGGGAGGTTTTCGACAAAGAACCTAAAAGCAAACATCAACTCATCAATCTACACAAGCGAAATGAGGGGGTACAACCTACACTTGCACAAGTATGACTAGCAAGCATAAACTCCAGGAAATTCAACATTAGTTCATTATGCAACAACTCAAAAACTCCAACAAACTGAAATGAAACACATCAAAATAATATGCTAAAACACCTCAAAATACTCCATCACTGAAAATCAAAACTAGAAACTTCACATTCAACACCAATAGTGATCCCAAAATGGAATCATACCAATCCGGCTAGGTAATATATCTCCATTCTGAAACTGGAATAATCCTTGAGGATTATCATCCTCAAAGACATGGAGAATTCAAAAACAATCCAACAACACTTCATTATCAATCTTCAGCATATGCATAATGAGCTGCCAACACCTCCTTATATAACTTTTGGGAGGGAAAATCCTCAATTTGAAAATATAAAATAACTCACTTTCCCACCCAAATACCTTTTAAAAATAATAATAATCTTTTTCATGTGCAAAAAGGCCTTTATTCCTCCTAGACGTCTAACTTGGAGACAAAAATACTTTTCCGTAAAGTTATAAAAATAATAATTAAACATTATAAACTTAAAGTGAATAATTAAAATATATTACTCCAAGTTACGAAAAATTGTGAATCACACCGGAATCCAATTTTTATTACACCAATACGATACTGAAATAATGGATGAATAATAGAAGTCAATTTGGTGAATTATTATAAATAGATGTGCTCTCCAAGAAGTTTGGGAAACACCTCAAAAGTCTAAAAATACTACGAAGAGTGTCATTCAAATCAATATTGCCCACTGAACTCATTGCCAACAATAGAAATCTTGTACCACTGAAACTATGTCCTCCAAGAACTTTGGAGTCCCCTTGCCTTACCACTTAGACTACAAGAATAAACTAATGATCTTCAAACTAATTAGCCCTAAGAAGACGACATTACAAACTTGACCCTTACAATTCTACCCTTCACAATCAATGAGTAGACTAAAGATTAAAAGCATGAAACCTACAAAATCACATCTACAAACCGCCAAACAGATACACAAAAAAAATCACATAATCAACCAAAAACGTGCACAAAATTCCAAGAAGCACACAATGCGAAGATATAAAGTCTTCCTATATCAAAATATGCACTCCTATCAAAGTCGTGCATTCACATTGATTAGGGGAGAGGGCCCAGTAGTCGTGCACCCTAACTTCGCGCTTCTAATTATCCTACGTCGAAATTTCAAATCACTCCCAATTTTTTACAGCAGCTTACTTGGCAAGTTCTCTGCTTATAACTAAGGTTTCATGGCCACATCATCAAATATGATGCCACATCAGCATGCGTTTTTGTCAAGGTGTCCAAAAACCCTGCGCTAGTGAGACTCACATTACATCATGGAGTGCTGGATGCTGATGTGGTATCACATGATTGGCTGTTTTCGATCAAAAGCATACATTTCGTTTTAATTATGTAGTCAAATCACAACTATTGGACATAAATACCACTACGGGTGCCATATTTCATGCCAAGGTGCAATTATTGACCTCAAGACAACTATTGGGTCCTCCCCTATATCAAAACCGTGAATACTACCATTTCCATGGCCATTCCTTGCAGTACTATATTTCAAGAATTATTACCTGCACAAAGAAAATACAAAAGAAAGAATTTTAATATTTAAATATTTTATATAAAAATATTATATTTAATTATAATTATTAATCTGATAGGTAAACAATCATCAAATTTAAAATTAAGGATTTTTGAAGATACTCGTATCATTGCAATCCACCCCTTACTCCCATCGTAGTTACAACTCAACTACCAACTATAATTCAATTATAAAAGGCATAGCAGTGCCAGTTCCCATTCATATACACAAGTTGGGAGATTTTGAGTGCACTTATAAAGTTGGATCAACCAATGAAATTAGCAGTGGACAGACAATGTATCCGCCCTAAATGTAATTTACATTATGAGTAACTTTTACTTCAGAGTTAGACCACAATTAATTATGAATAACATTTATTTAGAGCAGACCACATCTATGGCCAGCCGACTCCTGAAGTAAGGTTTAGTGGCATCGTTTTTTTGGTATTTGACTTCTTTTCCAGCAACGTTTTACATACATCTCTTCTATCCTCATTGTAAGAAAATTATTATCATTTACGTTCTTTGTGCATATTTGTTAGATCGCTTTTTATCTTTGTTAAAGGATGGGTCCTTTGAAAACCCCTCTTTCTAGTTCATAGCTCTGTTTAAAAGTGTTTACCCCTAATCCAAAAAATATTATCACTGCTTATAATGTGTTAGAATTCTCATTCTTATGTCAACATCGGAAAAAGTATCCATAGATATTAAAATGTTTTACATTATAAAAAAAATATCCGAATATCAAATATTCAAAGTTTTTGCTAAACCTATTCGAAAAATTAGGAATGAATTCTTCAAGAAAATTCTGTGTTCGGAAAAGCTGTATCTTCTTAAACTACAGAATAGAATTTGATGAAAATTTATTGTAAAGCTTTACATGTCAAATTGGAAATTGGACTATGCAATAACTCGTGCCCTTCTACAAGTTCGACTTTTGGCAAAGACTAAGCTGATTGCTGATACCAGCTAACTGGATGAATATCCAATATGCTTCCCATCTTAAACACCTTGGATTTCCAGGAAAAAAAAATTGGTCGCATATAATTAATTCAGGTCTTTTAATGAATAATAGGATTAGTAATGTTGTTTATCTCATAAATTACCAAACAAATTAGTTATCAAAAAAAATTGCAAAAAGCATAGCCATACAACCATCTCAGAATTATTTCGTTAACCCTTGCTGCAGGGGTGCAATATAATAGTACAAGTCACTACAATGGACATGAATAACCCTCATTCTAGAACTGCACTATGAAGCAATAGCAACAAAGCTTCACAGTATCATCTTATAGAACCTGCAAACTACTATGGCACAACATACAGAAGATTATACAGATATTGATACAATCAACCAGGCTAGACGTGAATCTCTGAACATTTGTCCTAGATTTTGGGAAACATTCTGAACTATCATACATTAGCTTTAAAGGAAGGTTCTGGATAAGCACGTATATTCATGAATAACTTCAATTCATGCCTGGACAGATCGGATGCCAACGAAAATGATACATTATGAGCCTCGGATGGATACATTATGAGCCTCGGATGGCTTATTTCACTAGCTCATGGAAAACATATGAAGTGGGTGCATGAATTACGATCATCATGATCTATATTATGTTGGACGGGATGTCTTGGGTTGCATCAATTACTGGGAAAATGAACCCAATCATTCATAGTTCTGCCATCTTTCTGTAACACAATTTAATTACAGATGCATACATCAAGACTCCAAGCGAGCTCCATATAATCTGCAATGTGACTGGAAAAATAAAATCGTTACTACAAGCAACGAACAAGGGAGCCTTTTACGTACAGTTTGAAAGAATACCTCAAGCTGGTTATGAAGATTACCTTCAATTAAGTATCACTCCAATCTTCATCGTCTTCATCATCTTCGTCACTTCCAGCAAATGCCTGAAACTGACAAGACCAGTTAGTTAAAACTTAAAGTGCCACAATACAATTAATAAGGACTACCAACAAAAGCCACAAATATTTTCTAACTTACCTGCCGGATTGCATTTGCTTTTTCTAAGATTGCAGCCACATTAATATTTGGCTTCACCACAGAAGTAGGCCTTGGAATATTTGGCTTCGCCACAGAAGTATGTCTCAAATTGAATGACTGACAATTGACACAAACCTTGTGTAAGGTTAGAATTCAAGGATATATATGGAAAAATCCACCATCACACACCATCAAAATGAATGACGCAAGAGGTTATAGCTAGAGGCCAACAATACATACAGGAAAAGAAAAATTAAAATCCATGTAGAAAAATGTAATTACTGACCCGAGTTCTTATTTGCTCCAGCAATTCTTCTCTCTCATCTACAGGTTTTATACTTGGAGAATGAATATCTTTAGGAACTTTCTTAAGCTGCGCAAGCCATTGCAAAGCAAATAAGCATGAAAAATGGAATTGAAGATTGGAATACATATGGGAAAACACATTCCAGAATAAATGCAAGCTATGGAAATGAGAAAACTACCGTGGCTTTGTCATGTGAAGCAATGGCCTCAATGAGTGAATCCTTTTGTTCATTAGAGGACATCCGTATGGCAGGCACCAAACTTGGAGAAGGATCCTGAATCAAACTGGTAATCATTAATGGAGGAGGAAGTGCAGGCGGAGTTGGTGGTTCACCTCCTAAAAATGTTAACGAAGACATTTGGTGGGATTTCATCATCTGCCTCTCCAAAGGAGGAAGAGGAGGCGGTGGTGGTAACTCATGGAAGTCACATTCTGAATGGGGTTCTAAAGTGGAGGTTAGATCTAATGCCCCCACCTCAAATGCAGAAGAATGGCTCCTGGATAAATCTTCATTATTGTGACAAATTTCTGGAGGTGCTGGTATGTCATGCCAATTACATTCTGAATTGGGTTCCAAGGTAGAGAAAGTTTGAACTGATGCCCCTGTATCTAATGGAGGCGAGTGGCTCCAAGCTAAATCTTGATTTCCGTGAAATGTCTCTTCACCATAAACAGGGGAGTGAGGTTCACTAATTGCAAGAGACCTTGGAGATGATCCTAGAGATATGTTGTGTGAGTGTGACAAACTTGATTCTGCATCTGCACTACTATATTTGAGATTCAACAGAGAATTCCTTGTTGTCTCTGGACTTAACGAGCTTGTCCTAGAAATCGTTGATAAAACTCCTGGTGAACCAGTGTCCGCATCACTGACTGCAGTTCTTCCAGAGAAGACTTTAAGTCCATCAGTAGGTTCTAGAGATTGATTGTAAAACTCATGAAAAACTTCCGGAGAGGATTTCCCAAATTCATTCCAACCTTCATCTTCAGAATCATCATCTGTATCTCTCATTTGTGAGATATGCATCTTATCTGAAAGAGTTTCAGATGACTTTCTTTTTCCATGTGATGACAAGGAACCCATAATCCCAATTGTTTGATTATCACCTGCCTGCTGCAATGGAATTGCAGGTTCTGGTAATAAATGGAAAGAGGAAGATAGATTATCTGCTTTGCTTTCGGATGGTTGCTGTCTTTCAATACTTGGGGATTCAGAAATATGGTCACTGCTCATTGAATACATAGAGAGTGGTGAATCAGAACCAGGTGGGAAGGATATCTTTATATGCTCAAGAGGAGGGGAAGGCAGTTCACTATCATAGACTTCTGATTTGGGTAAGTTTTTCGGTGACTCTGCATGTGGTTCAGCACCAACAGGCTTCACCACTGGTATGGAAAGGGAAGGAAGTTTGCTATCATAGACTTCTGTTTTAGAGAAGTTTTTCAGTGACTCTACATGTTGTTCAGCACCAACAGGCTTCACCGGTGGTATGACATGAAGAAGCTGCATGTCTTGATCAGCATGGAGAGAACCTGTATAAACTGTCTCAGAAAATTTATTTGCAGAAACTAAGGAACTGAATTCTTCAGTAGATGCTACAAGACGAGGATTGCCATCAGACTCAGTGTCAACATTGTTCTGAAATGAAACTCCATCACTGCTGTTCTGGATAGATCTAGGAGGACACGGAGTGACATTAGGCTTAACTGGCGGTATGGCATAAAGAATTTGCATTTCTGCTTCTGCACGAGGAGAATCTGTGTGTATTTTCTTAGAAAATGAGTTTGAAGCAGGCAGGGAATCAAATAACTCAGTAGGTTCTCTGAGATAATGATTTGAGTGGGACTTGATGTTTATACCATTCTCATATGTCCCACCATCATTGCAAAGTTCGTTAGATCTGGAATGTGGAGAGCCATCAGGAAGCACTCCATTATTGATGGAGGTATCGGCATGAGGAAATTCATTAGATAGTTCTTTTCTGCAACCATTGTCTGACCTACACGCAAGAAAAGGGAATTTAACAGTAGCAGAATCAACAGCCACGGGCTCTTCAGAATGAATATTCATTTCCTTTGTGGGAACATCATCGACAACATTTTTTAATAGTAAATCAGTGCCATCAGAAGGGACGCTCTGATTAACTCCTGAACAAACAATTGTGTCCTCTATAAGTGATGCATTGCTTGAATAGTTCTCAATTACCTCATCGCCTTGGTAACCATCAGGCACATTTGATTGAGGGGGGATGTTAAGAGATCTTACATACAGTTTTGATTCAGTGCTTTCAGATTGTGCCAGATCAATGTCTTGCAATCCTTCAACTGACTTTGGGGACTCTTTTTCACATGCATATTCTGTAGGTTCTTCAATCTCTCCTGCAACTATTGCTTGCATCGCAGATGGAACAAAATGAAGGGGTATATCTGGACAGCCTTGTTCATCTATAAATTCAGAATCCATGCCAGGTGCAATATATTCATCATTTAAAGAATCTTGAGGCTTGCTTTCAGCTGAATATTCACCAAATTCAATATCCGAATCAGATTCAACAGAGATTTGCCCAACCAACTCAGGAGATGAGTGTCCACTTAGCAATTGGACATATTGAGTATCAGAAGAATCATTCTTTATGGATTCAAGCATTTCATATTCCTCACCAATGGCTTGCAAGTCAAGGTATTTTTGGTTATCTTGCATTATTCCATTCTCAATGCCACCAGCCAACTCAGAGTTACCAACTGACTCTTTTATATTAGAATTAGAAAAGATAAAATAATTACCATAATCCTCATCTTTATGCACCTTAGGAGATGATGTTTGCAAATCACCACCAGACTCTATGCCCTCAAAGCATTCAGAAACTGCAGCTGGTTCTTTATGTAGAATTTGCAATTCTTCAGTGCCAAGAACTGATGATTCAAAAGTCGGGAATCTGAAGGACACTTCTGCATCATCAATTCCATCAATGGCTGCAGCATTTGCGAAAGCACCTGTCCTATCTTTATTTTGAAATGCTGAAGACAATTCTTCATTTTCAAACTTATTGATCTCAGCATTGCCAACAACTACAGTGGATCCCACATCAGCAACAGATGGCACATCACTACCATTGAGCATCCCCTCTTTTGCAGTTACAACAGCCTCCATTTGTATCGTCTCATTCAAAGGTATTTGGTTATTTTTAAGAGCTTCTTGGTCATTCTTAAGAGCTTCTAAGTGAATTGAAATTTCGTTATCAAAAGAAGAATTCAAGTCCTTGGACAATCCAAGAGGTAAATGTTCAGGGTAGAGACTTCTGTTCTGGTCCACATTTGCAGAAGTACATTCTGATGTGGTGTTCAGTGTGTATGGCATTGATTCGACATTTGAAGAAACATCTGTGGGCATGCTATTGAAAAACCCCGATGAATTTTCTAATTTTGTAGACTTATCTAATGAGTCAAAATTGTGCAAGGTAAAATCTTCAGCATCAGTAAATACAGAAGACTGAGTGTGCAACTCATGCACCTTCTCATCTAAAGGTACTTGTACATTCTTATAAGCTTCAGAGAACAATGAATTTCCATCATCAAAAGCATAAGCTGACTCCTCTTTTGATGTTGCACAAGATAAAGAACCAGAATCTTGTACATTCTTACAAGCTTCAGAGAACAATGAATTTCCATCATCAAAAGCATAAGCTGACTCCTCTTTTGATGTTGCATGAGATAAAGGTCCAGAATCAAGCCTCCTGTTTAGGTCCACAGTTGCAGAATCACATTCTGATGTGGCATTCACTGTGTTTGGCATTGATTCTGCATTTGAAGAAATATCTGCAGGCTTGTAGAAAAATTCTGACGAAGTTTCTACTTTTGAAGATTCATCTGATGAGTCACAATTGTAGAAAGCAGTAGCTTCAGCATTAGCAAATTCAGAATAATCAGCATGCCTCTCGCATAATTCTCTGCCTGTTTCTTTATGTTCTGAATTTATGTCAGAATCAACCTCTTGTTTTATTTTGCTCTCAGAATCTGTCTCCGTTTCAGATTCCATGGTAGCAAGAGCATCCATATAATTCTCAGCTTCACTAGCTACATCATCATTCTCATTTTCAACCACATGAATGTCTGGTTTTTCTTCATCATGAACCAAAACGTCCTGCTCTGCTCGAATTATGTTCTGAGGTGTTCTTTCTGAATCCACCTCTGCAACAACCCTTGGTGACTGAGACTCTGTAGGGGAAAGCATGGTAAGATCATTCCCCAACTTTACACTGGTAACAACTCTAACTGCAGGTTTTTCTTCCCACTCACGAGAAGATGATTCATGGGCATCCTCATTAGATAAAGATTTATTGTAAGGATCTTCCACATAATGCTTGTCTATTACTTGATCCTGAACAGGAGATGCATTCAAATGCTTTGAGTTCAACTTTTTGTCAAACCCAAATAAAAAATCTTTGTGCCTATGCACCTCTTTCTGAGGTGAAGAAATATTTAATGTACCCTTCATATGATGTCTTTCAATTTTCTGTTTCAGGAGAGGAGATTTATCAATCTCTTTAGACTTCAGCTTTTGATTTGATGTATTCACTGTGCTGCTGGGCACACGCCTTGGATGATCAAGGTCTAGAGATGAATATCTAACCCTGCATTTATGCATGGCCAAAATCAACATTACATTAACCTTTAGTCAACAAATTGAATAATGTGCCCTATTAACCTCAAGTATATTAAAATATATAGAGATTCAGAGTAGAGGCATTGAATAGCCAATCTAGAGCATATTTTCTAATATAAATCATTTTACTTCCTTGCCCAGCCCTTAGCAAAAACAAAAATAAAACATACACCTGCCATTAACAGGTGTAGCATCTGTGGTGTCACCAGTCCTTCGTCTCCGTCCTTTTTTCTGTAATTAAAAATAAAAGAACAAGGAAATAAGTAAGAACTGTTTGCGGAGGAAAAATAATAAAGAAATACTATGAAAATCCATAATGTTGTATGAATACTATAAAATACATCATCAAAAAGAATTAAGGCTTCAAATTTGAATAGCTTTAACTATAACCTTGCAATTAACAATCTGTAGTCATAAACTACATTGCAAGTACAATTAAAATTGAGCATAAAGACTACCAAAGTTCAAAGCCATTGGTTCACATTCAGACACACATGTTTAGCAATATCCATCTACCATAAATGAGTGAGCAAAGATAGCAAGATGAATTATTACAATTAAACTTACAATGTCACTTCTTGATTTGCTTCCATGTGCCAAACCCTACATCTAACAATCTAAATGATTATTTTTGTCAATCATAATGTACTTGTTTTTCCCTTTGAAAAGTATTATTGAATTACATTATCTTCGGAATCCCAAAATGTGCATGAGCATTAAAAATAACATCCAGTGAAGTATGTGGTGCTAATAACTTTGATATAGTTGAGGTCCAAAATAATTCTCGTGGAGATCTTGGGTTGAGCTGTCAGTTAAGAGATCTTTGGCTCATCCAGAATATTGTATTCATGGACCTTAGCCAAGTAACAGGTTGTTGAGTTTGAATTTCAAACTCTTAAGTCAAATAGATATTTTGGTTTAAGACTTGTTACTATATTCTCGGACAAGTCTGTTGTTGAAAGTTTAAAGTATTTAGTGTTTGGGAGCCTATATGTTATTATATAGTTGGAAAAAAAATGAGTTAATTTGTGTAGTTTTTAAAGATATGACAAAATAGACATACCATTATTTACCAATTAAGACAAAAACAAGTTACTTTGAAGTAAACAACAATGGAATCTATTAGATGCTCTTTTAAATTGTATCTGAATTATTAATGGGATTTATAAACATTAAGATTATTTGTTATTTTTCATTTTTGTAGTTTGTTTTTCTATTGGGCACCTATAGTTTTCATGTGCTTTTTTTATTAATTTAACGAGGACACCATGGAAGATAATGGAACTCACCCGTCAGAGTGATTCAAACCATTTGAAACACCCAAGAATATATTTGGAAAAACGTGCTCTTATGAGCCTTGGCATCTTTCCAAATCTCAAGGTGACAAAAGGTCTCCTTGGGTATTTAAAGTGAAGGGAAGGGGGAAGGATTCAAAGCTTTCATAATATAAGCCACCTCAACCTCCAAAGACACATGAATCAATGTCAGAATATGTGGATTAAAGTAAACATAATATAATTCTTAACAATGATATTAGAATTCTGACAATACGATGTGTCTTTAATTTGGTCTTAATAATGACATTAATAATAATCAATCATAATAACATCCATCACATAGTGATAATATAAACAAAGATGTAAACATGGTCAAATGAAGATGTTGAAGCCACAATCTTCCATGAACTGAGTTTATATGTTTGTGCCTTGAATACAATCAAAGAAACTTCAATAAATACACAAAGTAGGGATTAGCTAAGACAATAAAACTGAATACCATATTGTCATCAAATGGATATAAAGTAAAATTGGACAGACAATAATTTGATTGACCTAACGAAGTAGAAATTTTTTGTACTTCGGAAATACCGGTATCCAAGTCATAGCTCCTTTATTACCAAGCTTAATCATATGTTTGCTTCCATTCTTGAGATAGTGGTATGAATAATCAGATGCCTTCTTGGACGTATACCACAAATAGTGTGGAGGTTTATATTGCATACTTGCTCCAAGACAACACGCTCCCATCATCATATAGGGAGAGGTGCAAGTTAATTGCTAGTTTGACGATTAATTATGAGTGATACCATACCTGTAAGAATGATTCATGGTCCAACAATTCCCCCAAGAGGTCTTCCATCAACTGCAAATAAGTTAATAACTCCTAGACCTCAACACCAATATTAGTTTACGACAATCACACCATCTTGTGTCGAAGTATAATAGAATGGGGGAGAGAGAAAGAAAGAAGGAAATTCTATTAATGTCCATGAATGACCAAGAAGAGCTTAATGGGACAGGTACATACAACTGTTACAATATTGTAGCACTAGGGCAAAAAAGACCTCCTAACAAAATAAAGCAAAGAAAAGCAAGAAAATAATGAAAGAGTGAGAGGTCTATGACACGTACCAAGTCATTGCAATGCAGTAAGGCCACTGATAAAATGTGGCCATGTTGAAAAGATTCAATGAGATGGAATGATATTGGAAGTCATTCTGTGACAACTCATCTTGCAGACCCAAATTTAAGCATGTCTTTGAAAATATTGCAGATTCTATATGGTGGCACATATTCAACAAAGATTAAAGACATTTTTGAACCAAGAAAAGGCTCTGCTACTTAAAATAACAAGACCACAAATGGTGAAGGTGCCCTAACTCATGGTATGACAGCTTGAAGTGTTTATTAAATATTTCTCTCTATAATTCGACAAATGGCTTCAATGTTCTCAAATGAAGGCAGCGGCTTATCATGTGGATCATGTTGTTTGTGTCTCATTTAATGTGTTTGTCAGCTCGCAAACCCATATCTGTAAATGTTGTAGGCCTGATCATAGCTCAGTCTCTTTTGTAATGCTAACTGAATATTTTGGAATCTACTCAATAAATTCTGACAACAGCTCAACTACTAGGAGATCATCATGTGCATCCATAAAACAGACAATTCTATCAGTTGGTGTACCCATAAATTTCGAAAGTTGTAACTCTAGATATAGCTCAGATTTTTCTGTAATGCTAACAAAACTTTTTGGAAGCCACTGCATTGATTCTGACTCAATCTATATGTAGTGTACCTATCAGGTACACAGTAAATATAGAATATATTTATGTATTGAAATATATAATAGAATATATAAGTTGGCAATATCTATCCATGTAAGTTGTAGCTTTGCATGCAGAATAGGTGTTTGATTCCTGAGATCGTGTGTTGTTAATGATCCAATTGTTATTCATTTGAAATCTTGGTTGCATTAGATTATTGGTCTCTGTTTTAACCAGCAGGCAAGTGGTGTCAAATGTGTGGTTAGATTAGTTGATTTCATTCTTAATATCTGAAAATCTTGCTTGTGAGACAAGGTTTATCAATCTTGTGCTTTTTCCTGAGATAAAAAAACAATGCAGATAGCTGTTTCACTTATACAAAACCCCCTAAAGAAACATTGTATCGTGTGAATAACTGTATATTTTGTCTATAGTGTAGTGTCAAGGATAGTTTAGATATCAGGGAGCTTTCCCTTGTAATTTGATGAGAGGATGGTTAAGATATCTGGTTTGAGTTGTCTCAAAGGAGACAAAATAAAATGGTAACACTGTTGTAATCAAGTAATAATGCAATACTTACAGGTTCATCCTCGTCCTCAATCTCTTGAGATCTTGAAGAGGACTTTCGAAATGTGTTTCAGATTATAGACTTCACAACTGAGAAACAAGCAAAAATAGAGTGTACCATATCATCCCCAGCTACCCATGACTAATCAATGTTGTTCTGTCAACAACCACAAAAACATGAATTGTAAATATGCTCTTCATTTACAACCATGCTAAGAGCTTTCTTAGTCAAACGCCCTGCACACATATACTTTGGATTTAGTTTCACTTAAGCAATCTACTCCTCGAGTGAAGTTGGGCCTGTCCTTTTCATTGTGAAGATACTCTATGAGAATCTTAAGTTTCTTCTAAAACCTGTCCAAAGTACACTCTTACAACACATGGTGCTTGCTTATTTTCTCCAAAGGCAAGCAAGACCAATTCCATACTTATAAATTCCTTCTATAAAAGCATCAAAGGCCCTATTGGTGTTCCAAACCACAATCATAGGCCCACACACCTTTAGCCTTGTGAAACGGGAAGCAAGATCAGCTCCATCAAAATGGGGATTGAAGTGACTCGTGGACCTGTGGTCCTAAGGATGTAAATTTAAGATTGGTTATGACTGCCCTTCCTGTGATAACAATCATGATATTAAGTACACTTAAATCAAGTGAAATTAAATGCATATAAAATCCCAACAATATTGGTTGATATAGAATCCACATGATTTGGATTATGCAAAATTTGTTTATTCTGACATCAATGCTCGAGAATATGTAAAATCTGTAGTATGATATCAATGTAAAAAAATATTAAGCATACACATTTGTAGAAACCATAAGTTAATTTTCTGAGGCGCATAAATATTGTGCAGACTGAATTAATTTTTTGAGTTGGGTACACATTGTAAAATATGTTATGTTAAAATCAGTACCGATTCTCTAAGCTTACACATATTGTATACTCAATGGAGTTAACATCAAACTACAGATTTTTAAGATGTGTAAATATATTGTGTAATCTATAGAGTTAATATGTAGAATCTGCAGAGCTAATGTCAATTAAATTTAAAATTGTATTTTATTGAAATACTCATTTAAAGTTTTTATTTGTTTGCATTTATTATGTACAGTGGGCTTGGTGGTGGTGGATCTTCCACCCTTGGCGGCATCAGGAAGAGCTTGATGAGGAGGATAAAAAGACTAATAATGATGACAATGCACTACTTTTTGACTAAGCAAAACTCTCATAGTTGGACTTTGACTTGTATACCAGTTATACATTTGGCATTTTTTTGGTTAATAGTTGTCAATTGACCTATTCAACTGTCACTTGTGTCATACTATTTTAAAGTTAAACTAGTAATATTTTTTAATTAAAAATATTTAGCTAATTGTCAGTACCAGACGGAATGGTAAGGGGTGCTTGCTGGTATTAGGTTCAATCTCCGTTGGGCTAGCCCTATCGAGATGAGATGGCCTTATATACCCAATTATCAAGCAAAAAAATGAATAAAATCATTAACTAATTATTTCATTTAGTAGTTCTACCTCAAGTTTCTATAAATTAGTGGTTTTATCTTTTTAGGAGCGGTCTTGTCATATCATGTTGTATTAATTAGTTATTTCTTAAATGTAAAAATGCATATAATAATATAAATTTAAACTTGTCAACATACAATAATCAAAATTAATTATTCGAGAACTTCCCTTGGCAATTTCTTTAGGACCAATATGGCTTGGGAGTATCCACACAAAAAATAATAAAAATTAAAAATATAGAAAATAAACAATGTAACCATAATATATATGCATAAAATAAATTTATAATTTATTGGTCAACTTTATAAACTCATTTAATACACCATAAATCTCAACAATAAAGTGATTTTTTTTAAATATAGTCACGTAAACTTGAAAATATGAAATAACGTTAGTATTTTTTATTCTAATTTCCTTACATATTTATTAAAAATATAAAATAATTAATGTATAAGGAAGGTAGAAAATACTAGATATACAAAACTTTAGAACTTAAACATAAGAAATAACTTATTTTACTTTTAAAATTTTGTAATATAAAAAAATAAAGTAATATTGAGCTAAAAAAAATCATTCCAAAAAATATATGAAAAAAATGATGAAAGACAAAAAGCGTAGAAGAGAGTGGTATGAATGAAATATTTTAAAAATTCTAGGCTGCCGCAATGGACCTAAATGAACATCCACACATATGCACTACATGGTAATGTAAGCTGCAAAATACTTGCATTATGCAGCATGCAACAAGTCATCCACTTCTCTTCCAAAGCATGGTTTGCCCACAGAAAAAGCAGCAATAGACAAATAAAATGGATTTCAAATTACATAGAGCTGATGGAAAGAAAGTCATTATGAGTTGGTTTCTCCTAGAATGCTAGTTACAGATTCTAAGAAATAATTTCAGGAATTCAAAAGGGTTTTATTCCTTTGTTTGCAACTTGGGTTATAAATGTTATTTTTTAGTGTCTTCTTTTCTATTTTTCTGTTATTGTTTTTATTGTAACATCTCTTAGTGATTAAAAACATGTTTAACATAGTTTTTTCCAGAAGCTTGTTTTCTAATATGAGTGACTGAGACAGTAAAGTACATCCTAGTCCTCCCGGTATGTTGGAAATTGATATAATTATATTCACAATCTCTATTCAATTTAAATGAATCAATAAGAGAATTATGAAGTGCTTGTGTGCTTTGTGGCCCACCTTGCTCTGTAAATCCCTGCTCATGGAATAGTCAAATGGATAAAACCCATAAAATTAAATTACCAATTCATACTATTCAGAAAGGCCCAAGTACTTATAATTAACAAAACTTATGGTATCAATAATCTCAATAGTGATTGTAAAACAAGCCAGGCTTGTAAGGCATATACTCACCAAAAGAATTGAGAAACAAGGAAGGCTTATATTAAATACAACTCACCAAAGGCTTTGCCAATTGGGAAAGTGGCTTGAGGGTAAAATTCCCCAAGCCATGGATTTTTTAAAAGATCAATGGCTATCCATCATTGTTAAAAAATGCTTGGGAAAGGAGCTAGGGGGTGAAAATCCCAAAGTAGTAGATTTTCTCAAAAAAACATTGTTCCTCCTCCATATTAAAACAACACTTGGAGGTATTTGTATGCAGTATGTGAAAGGGACAGTTCCACCATGGAAGGCCCCAATTACAAAATTAGCAAAAAAATGTAATAATAGTTAATACCACCTTAATAACACTTGTGCAACAAGGCTTCTAGGGCATACACTCACCAAATGCTTTGCTAATTGGGAAAAAGGCTAGAGGGTAAAAATCTAAAGAAAATCATTGCATTCCCCTTATATTAACAAATGCTTGAAGGCAAAGAAATGACTACTCATGGAAAATAGTCATTGTGGTGATGACTTTAGTATGAAAATACTTAACATAGTGAAAATTACTAGACATGGCAATATGACCTTGCCTGTTATTTATTGAGAAAATTTTGATGTATAATTGCAGTGTATTTTGGAAGCAAAAGCATTCATTTAAACTTAAATGTGGACATTATCTTGGAGAAAATTGCCATTATGGTCCAAATCGATGACCAAGTATGAATTAAATTTTGTATTGTATTGGGTGTGATTTAAATCAGAACTTTATCATTTAAAATTTTGAGAAATGATCTTTCAAAAACTTGAATCAAATTCTATTTGGGGACCAATCCATTGTTCCACACAAATCTCATTAGAAGCAAACATGATACATTAGAATCTTATTAGTTACTGTATTTATGTGATGTCCCCAATTTTTAAAGGCCAAATCAACATTTGAATTAATTAATTATATTAATGAATATTATATTCTTAATGAAGCTTTTATAATAATTTAGTTGTGGAAAGGAAACTGAAAGTTGGCCAATAAAAGGTGTTTGGGAGAATTGTATTGCATCACGGAAGAATGAGCTAAGTCTGGATTTTGATTTTGTACTGAGAACGGCAACTCTCAAACAAATCTGGTAGCCATTCAGGACGTAGCCCTTGACACGGCTAATATTCATGAATTTAGCAATTGACTGTATAACCAATCGACATTAAAAGGAGAGTATTGTAGACGGGAGAATTCATCATTGGAGTCAATATATACTTCTATGCTGGCATTTGTCAATCTTATATTTTCATTTGTGCATCTCTAGAAATGTTCAAGATCGTTGTCTATGATATTTGCATTGAACTCTTGCATTCCAAGTCACACGAGAACCTGGATATTCATTCATGTTGAGCGTATTTGTGGGTGTTGGTTGCACTTGTTCGTCGATGTTGATGATATCTGTATTCAAACATTGCCTCTATGTAATGTACCCTTCACACTAGCCACGCCTGAGGAGCATTTAGCCTTAGTTATTCTCGAAGGCAAAAAGGTGAAATAAGGGAATAAATATTAAATTAATTATTTGTAAATTTATCTCAATAAATTAATATCATAAGATAGCTTTATATTTAATTAATTTAATAAAGTGACTAAATAAATATTACCACTGTAAGAAGCCTTGCCAAATCTGATCTAGATTTTTTGATTTTGAAGCTTTAGAATTTCGTCAAACACTTTTCTTGCAAGCTTTTTTTACTGCTGTATGTTGTTTCTTTTTGTGTTTTTTTGATGCAACCAATGATATAATGAACTTGAAAGACTCAAAATGAAATCTACAAATGACTGAAATGAAAGAGGGATGCAAATGCAATGCTTTTTCTGATTTTTCCAATATTAAGAGATGACTGAAAATGACAGTTACAGCTAGTAGACAAAATGACAAACAGTTGCAATGCAATTTCATGTATATTGCAGCTTATGACTTATTACATTCTTTTGCCAATGACTTACAATGGTATCAGGGCATTACAATCTCCAATCAATACAATGTATTTTTCCAGATATTGGTGCAATGATAAACTGCTGTGACACAGCGACCCGCAACTAGATGAAATGCAATGCAGCTAAGAATGCAAAGTACAATATTGTTGTATAAGACAGCAATACCATCATGAATCTAAATGCAATGTTTCCAATACAAAATGAACCTGATTCAATGCATTGATAGTGTGCTGCCAGTGATGCCAAGATGAATCAGCCTCTTCCAAAATCGTGCTCATTAATGCCAAAAATGCAGCGCTTAGACTCCTTGAGGGGCCGCGTCCACTTCCCAAGCAAAATCAAATTTTATTGTGTCTCCAAACAAGAAATCGAACCAGTCACAAAATCAGCAAGTCGTCCTTCAAAAGCCAAAATCGATTTGCTTATAAGCAGCAAATATTCTTCAAGAAATTCGTCCAATCTTCTGCTCAATATCTTATTTCTTATGGCTGCAATTCTTCTCCAAAAATCTGCAAATATTTCTCTCAAAATCAAATATCTCCTTACCTCCAAAATTTGGTCAAAGACCATTAAATTTTGCTCAAATGGAAGACTGAAGTATCTCCCTCTTAAACTCCAGCTAGGGTTGATCTTCCACAACCGAAACCGGTACCCTAGAGTATTCAAACCCTCACGCAATCCAAGCACGCAGCTCTTACTACACAGGTATAAAGATAGAATAACTCCAGACATGATGAGAATGGCTTGCATTGAGCTCCTTATAAATAATTCTCATTCACCTCCAAGAAGCTTCTAGAAAATAATATTATTTTATTCCCCTTAAGTGACTTTATGATATAATATTTATTTAATCACTTTATTAAATTAATTAAATATAAAGCTATTTTATGATATTAATTTATTGAGATAACTTTACAAATAATTAATTTAATACTTATTCCCTTATTTCACCTTTTTGCCTTCGGGAATAACTAAGGCTAAATGCTCCTCAGGCGTGGTTAGTGTGAAGGAGACATTATAGTCCTCCCTTCCCGAAATTGCTTACCCTCAAGCAATTGCAAACTAGGATGTTGTAGAATATGTTCACCTTCCCATGTGGCATCCTCAGCTGGCAAGTCTTTCCATTTCACCAAATACTCCTTCACCACCCTGTTCCTCAATCTCTTCTCCCGAGTATCCACAATCTCCTCAAGAGTCAAGACCAAATGTCCCTCCTTATCCAACGGTGCAAGCTCTAATGAAGAAGTAACCTGCTGTCCTAGTGCTTTCTTGAGGCACGAAACATGAAATACATTATGAATCTTGTTGCTTTCCGGCAGATCCAACTCATATGCTACCTCTCCAACACACCTGATGATCCTGTATGGCCCATAAAATCTGGGTTCGAACTTCTCCACGCCGCTCTTCTTCAAGGATGACTATCTATAGGGCTGCAAACGAAGGTAGACCAAGTCTCCCACCTCAAAACTGCACTCAACCCTATGTCTATTAGGATAAGTCTTCTATTGATTCTATGCCACCTATAGGTTGTCCTTGAGTGCTCTCAAGATATCCTGACTCTCCTAGATCCAATCCTTGGGCTTAGGAGCCCTGCTCTTCCCAAAATCCAAATCCATAAATGATGGTGCATCATATCCATACAGTGCCCAGAAAGGAGACATCCCAATAGGCATATGATAAGTGGTATTATAACAATATTCTCCCAAGTGCAATCACTTAATCCATGCCTTTTGTTATCCCGAGATGTAGTTGTGCAAGTATCCCTCAACCCATTTATTCACAATCTCTGTCTGGCCATCTATTTGAGGGTGATAACTCGTGCTCGAAGTCAACTCAATACCTGCCAACCTGAATAGTTCCTGCCAGAATGCACTCAAGAACCTACTATCCCTGTCACTGACTATGAATCTAGGTAGCCCATGCAACCTGTGGTGCCCTATACTTTGTAGGGATAGCAAAGAAGTGAGCATACTTCGTCAACTGATCCACCACCACATAGATACAGTCTCTCCCATGCACCTTAGGTAGGCCTATGATGAATTCCATAGAAATGCTCTCCCACTTCTACTCTGGAATGGGCAAGGGCTGCAATAAACAAACCGGATGTGTATGCTTAGATTTGTTCTACTGGAAAGTCATACACTCTCTTATGTGTCTCAAAACATCCTCCTTGAGGCCCTTCCAAGAAAACCTCTCTCTAACCTATCTGTATGTCTTTAAATAGCCCTGATGGCCTACTAGAAGAGTGTCATGTGAAGCCTGCAGTATCCTCTCCTTCAACTTAGATTTTGGCACCGAGTAGATCCTATCCTTATAGAAGATCACATCATCCACCACTTGGTACCTGTCATCCCGTATTAGACCATCCATCACCTCGCATGCAAATTTGTTCTTGGAGTATTCAACCAACAAGAGAGACTTCCATTCAACTAAAATCTCTGAAAGTGAACAAGCGGCAGGCTTCCTGGAAAGGGCATTAGCAACAATGTTTTTTTTCCCTTTTACATACTCTATATCAAAGTCATAGGCCACTTTTGCTACTTCTTGTTCAAATCTTTCTGCTCCAAGAAATACCTAAGACTATTGTGGTCAGTCCTCACCACAAACTTCCCTCCTACCAAGTACTACCCGAATTTCGCCAATGCATGCATTATGGCAAGCATCTCCTTATCATATATGGAGTATAGTCTCTCAAGTCCCCTCAACTTGCGGCTATCAAAAGCAATGGGTTGTCAATTCAGCATCAATACCGCTCATATGCCCTCACCCGAAGCATCACACTCAAGAACAAAGGGCTAGGTGAAGTCTAGAAGTGCTAGGACTGGGCAACTACTCATCACCTCCTTGGGCTTGTTAAAAGCTCCCTGTGCCTCATCAGACCAACTGAATGCACCCTTCTTACTGAGATCTGCAAAGATGCTCCCAACTGTGAAAACCCTCTCACAAAGTGCCTATAGTAGTTGCACAACCCAAAGAATCCATGCAGCTTAGTAAGAGTCCTGGGTGGTATGATAGGTACCCAGTGGTGGATGATGTGATCTATAAGGATAGGATCTACTTGGTGCTAGAATCTAAGTTGAAGGAGAGGATACTGCAAGCTTCACATGACACTCCTCTAGCAGGCCATCAGGGCTATTTTAAGACATACAGACAGGTCAAAGAGAGGTTCTCTTGGAAGGGCCTCAAGGAGGATGTTTTGAGACACGTAAGAGAGTGTGACTTGCCAACAGAACAAGTCCGAGCATACACATCTGGTTGGTTTATTGCAGCCCTTGCCCATTCCAGAGCAGAGGTGGGAGACCATTTCCACAGACTTCATCACAGGCCTACCTAAGGTGCATGGGAGAGACTGTATCTAGGTGGTGGTGGATCGGTTGACAAAGTATGCTCACTTCTTTGCTATCCCTACAAAGTACAGGGCACCACAGGTAGCTGAGTTGTTCTTTGGAAAGATCTCAGATCTTCAGGTTGCATGGGCTACCTAGATTCATAGTCAATGACAGGGATAGTAGGTTCTTGAGTGCATTCTGGCAAGAACTATTCAGGTTGGCACGTACTAAGTTGACTCCGAGCACAAGTTATCACCCTCACACAAATGGCCAGACAAAGATTGTGAATAAGTGGGTTGAGGGGTACTTGCGCAACATCTCGGGATAGCAAAAGGCATGGATTAAGTAGTTGCACTTGGGAGAGTATTGTTATAATACCACTTATCATATGTCTATTGGGATTTCTCCTTTTCGGGCACTGTATGGATATAATGCACCATCATTCATGGATTTGGCTTTTGGGGAGAGCAAAGCTCCTAAGGCCAAGGATTGGATTCAAGAGAGTCAAGATATCGTTAGAGCACTCAAGGACAACCTATAGGTGGCACAGAATCAATAGAAGACTTATCCTAATAGACACGACGTTGAGCGCAATTTTGAGGTAGGAGACTTGGTCTACCTTCGTTTGCAGCCCTATAGGCAGTCATCCTTGAAGAAGAGCGGCATAGAGAAGCTCAAACCTAGATTTTATGGGTCATACAGGATCATCAGGCGCGTTGGAGAGGTAGCATATGAGTTGAAGCTACCGGAAAGCAGCAAGATTCATAATGTATTTCATGTTTCATGCCTCAAGAAAGAACTAGGACAGCAAGTTACTTCTTCATCAGAGCTTGCACTGTTGGATGAGGAGGGACATTTGGTCCTAATTCCTAAGGAGATTGTGGATACCCGAGAGAAGAGATTGAGGAATAGGGTGGTGAAATATTTGGTGAGATGGAAAGACTTGCCAGCCCAGGATGCCACATGCGAAGATGAACAGATTCTATAGCATCCTAGTTTGCAATTGCTTGAGGGCAAGCAATTTCGGGAAGGGAGGACAGTAATGTCTCCTTCACACTAGCCACGCCTGAGGAGCATTTAGCCTTAGTTATTCCCAAAGGCGAAAAGGTGAAATAAGGGAATAAGTATTAAATTAATTATTTGTAAAGTTATCTCAATAAATTAATATCATAAGATAGCTTTATATTTAATTAATTTAATAAAGTGACTAAATAAATATTATATCATAAAGTCACTTAAGGGGAATAAAATAATATTATTTTCTAGAAGCTTCTTGGAGGTGAATGAGAATTCTTTATAAGGAGCTCAATGCAAGCCATTCTCATCATGTCTTGAGTTATTCTATCTTTATAACTGTATGGTAAGAGTTGCGTGCTTGCATTGCCCAATGGTTTGAATACTCTAGGGTACCGGTTTCGGTTGTGGAAGATCAACCCTAGCTAGAGTTAGAGAGGGAAATACTTCAGTCTTCCATTTGAGCAAAATTTCATGGTCTTTTACCAAATTTTGGAGGTAAGGAGATATTCAATTTTGAGAGAAATATTTGCAGATTTTTGGAGAAGAATTGCAGCCATAAGAAATTCGATATTGAGCAGAAGATTGGATGAATTTCTTGAAGAATATTTGCTGCTTATAAGCAAATCAATTTTGGCATTTGAAGGATGACTTGCTGATTTTGTGACTGGTTCGATTTCTTGTTTGGAGACACAATTAAATTCGATTTTGCTTGGGAAGTGTACGCAGCCCCTCAAGGAGTCTAAGCGCTGCATTTTTGGCATTAAGGAGCACGATTTTGGAAGAAGCCGATTCATCTTGGCATCACTGGCAGCACACTATCAATGCATCGAATCAGGTTCATTCTGTAATGGAAACATGGTATCACTGACTTATACAACAATATTGTACTTTGCATTCTTAGCTGCATTGCATTTCATCTAGTTGCGGGTCGCTGTGTCACAGCAGTTTATCATTGCACCAATATCTGGAAAAATACATTGTATCGATTGGAGATTGTAATGCCCTGATATCATTGTAAGTCATTGGCAAAAGAATGTAATAAGTCATAAGCTGCAATATACATGAAATTGCATGGCAACTGTTTGTCATTTTTTCTACTAGCTGTAACTGTCATTTTCAGTCATCTCTTAATATTGGAAAAATCAGAAAAAGCATTGCATTGCATCCCTCTTTCATTTCTTTCAGTCATTTGTAGATTTCATTTTGAATCTTTCAAGTTCATTATATCATTGGTTGCATCAAAAAAACACAAAAAGAAACAACATACAGCAGTAAAAGAAGCTTGAAAGAAAAGTGTTTGACGAAATTCTGGAGCTTCAAAATCAGAAAATCTATATCAGATTTGGCAACGCATCTTACACTCTAATCATGCCGTCGTCTCTTTGGCGCAAGAGATGTGAAGTACGGGTAACATTATTATTCCGTTGAGTCTTCCTCTCTATTACTCCTGAGTCATCGTGACTGGCAGCACATCTATCCTTCATAAATATCTGGATTATATTAACATTGCCATTAATTGTTATTCCTCTGAATGTTTGTCGGGGAGAGTTTGGAAACAGTTTATGCATATATGGGCAAAGCATTTCCACAGAGAATCATTGTTGTTATTCATACCCACTAAATCTATGCTTGAGGAGTTTGAGCATCGCAGTATCCAACGACCCTTTTGTTGCAATTGGCACACCTTCATGTCTCATATACATATGCTATGGCGGGTATGTCTTGTTCTATAAAACTAAATGAATGTTTATTTCCTTTCTTGTAATGATTGGAAGATTGTAATGTTCAAACTGCAATAATTTGCAATACATTACTCTGTTGACTATTCTTATATCTCCTGTTGCAACCAAGTGCTTATAATAAACTGCAATGCCTTATAATGGAATTCCTGCCACGTTTGGAGTAGACTGTTAAATTGCATTGGACTGAGATTCTGTGACAGCTGAGAACTTATATTGCTTGTCTCATATTCAGTGTGAACACGTTGCAATTAAAGTTATCTTTCTTTTAATGAACCATATATCTTAATCATGTATGAGTTCCAACAGAACAGCAAGGTTAATAAGATTTAGTCATTTCAGACCAGATGGTTAAACTAGTCTGACAAATCACATTGTCACACCTGAGAAATCAATAATAGCCCGGATCTATCAGGTTGGGGTTATTACAATTTAGGGTGAAAATATTGATTCTGCTAAGAAAACAAGGAACGAATTACAGAAAGAATATTTAACAAAATCTTGAAATAATCTATACAAATATGAAACTAACTAATTATATTAGTCTAACCATCTCAAATCAAATTTAATTAAAACCATATAAATATAGGCCAAATATTACATTATCTAATTTCATCCGAAACTGGCTTTAGCCTGAAAATGCAATGGCACGTAACTTTTCAAGACTTTCATAAAGACTTCATTTTCCATATTTCACAACTCTCAACTTTGTACTGACTTTTCATGTGACATTTTATATCCCTAGACACTTTGATATTTAGATACAAATAATTAAAAAAGCTAATTACTTCCAATGTGCTCTCATAACTATCATTCTTAGAAAAACGTTTCAATTCCAAGCCAATTACCCCCTTGGCCTGGTTATGCTTAGCAGCATATTATATTAAGGAATGAATTAGGGAGACATGCATGATAACAGTGAGAGTATCTAGCACCCTCTCATTCAGTCAACTTACAAAAGCATATGCACCCATGTTGTAAGTATCATAATTTTAAAACTCTGCATATATTCACCCAACTCATGAGCCAAATTTTCTCAGTGAGTTACTCAGCAGTCAAGTACTTGCCACATTTTGCCAGTTTTTTGGTGAGCATTCACTAGAAACTAACCATCTAGCCAGTCTTTTTCATGTTTTTTCTTTGCAGAGGATTTGAACAATTTTTCAAAAAAATTATAAACTATGCATTATCTAAAATTCATTTGTTATACTCTTTAATAGTCTTTTCTAGTGTTATTTAAATTTATTTTATGAATTTATGCATACTTTTAATTTGTTGAGTCCATGTCAAATTTTTGGGCTGCCATGTTTTTCCCAGCCCGAGTTCTAAAACTTTGATAGGTAGAATACAAGCGATGAGATAACACACATTAGTACACAATAATAGGGAAAAGTGTAGTCAGTTACATGCACCAAGTTAAGGTTGCTCCTACAAATAGTAACCACTACAAACATATGATGGGACCAAGACAAGATTTTGCACAATACTAAAAGCATCCACATGACATCAAGTTTGATTTGGAGAGATAAAGAGAGGAAGATGGTTAAGCTCAAGTTAAATGCTCAATCTTAAATCATGTGCCATTCCTAGTAAGGTACACCAAATGCCAAACAATCTGTATGGCACTACAAAAAGAGGTTCACGTTGTCAAACTCCTGGCCCATCAAGAATATCTATAACAAATCTACCTCATCATGTCCTATGACAAAACCTTCATTTTTTCCTCAATGGAAGAAGCACAATCACCTACTACTTAGTAGACCATGCAACCAAATCCAAACAAAGGTGATACACAAAGCCTTAGTGGACTACCAATCACCCTAGACTCTATCCCAATTAAATTTTGTGTAGCCAAGCAAAGAACCATTAGCCCTATAACAACATTACATCTTAAATTGATGCACACCCTTTATGCATCTTAGGATTCACCTACCTGACTTCCAGTATCTCTCCCAAAAATCTTGCATGTATTTAGAAGGAAGACCAATAACAAAGTCAATGTTCAATTTGTTATAAGTCAAATATAAAGATGCCTATCATCTTTCCTCTACAAAGTGATTACCTTCTAAGAGGATAAATACTAACTCTTTGACTCCAAACTCAAAATGGTGGACTTAAAATCCTCCATACAATTTTTTTCTATGACAAGAAGATAACACCTACTAGTTGTAGAACTTAAGTACCAACAAAATAATACAACCAACCTAAAAAAACACTATCAAAGATCTTATTAAACTCAAAGTTTCACATGTGATATCGTGTCAGCATTACTAGTTGTAAGAATCAAATCATCAACATGCAACACAAGAACAAGGATACCCTCATTGGCATGATTAATACACAAATTAAAGTGGTTTCATGACAAATGAATTTCTCTCAATGAAGAAATGATCAATATTTTCTTAACATATCCCATAAGCATGCTTCAACAAATATATAGGCATATGCATGTTACAAACAACATAAATATCATCATACAAGACAAAACCAAGATGCTACCACAAATACAACTCTTCAAACCCATGTGGTGAATGTCTGGATGAAACCAAATACAATCCAAATGGTGCACATCTTTGCTATAGATACAAAGGTCTCCAAATAGTTGACACCTTTTTTATTCAAATAAGCCATTAGCAATCAACCAAAACTAGCAATTTTCAACAAGACCATCCCAAAAAACAATTTATTTTATACTCATTGACAACCAACAAGATTCTCCATAGGGTAAGAGAAACGAACTCCCTTTTTTAATAAAATAGTAAGCCCCATTAGCCATGGCATTCTCCCACTCAATCCTGCCACAACCTTTTTGACAAGTCTAAAAATCACAAGCACACATGACCCTAGTCAAGAGAAAGTGGTTGGCTCATTGACTTTACCCATAAGTTCTCTAAGTGTCTATGACATAATTGGCATTAGAGCTTACTACCTAAATAATCTTTAAAATCCACTTAGGTGTGGAACAAACATCACAAGGAGACTTAAGCGCACTAGAAACACTTGATAGGGGTAAATATTTAACATTAGCTAGAAAAGCATCAGAAAATACTAGGGTGGGAAGTACACTCATGGAAGTATACTTCTCTTCAAAGATTACATCTCCAAGAAACGATCTTTTTAGAAACCAAGATCATTCAATACAATTGCTTTAGACTTTTTACCATAACCAACAAAGATATACTCATGAGCTTTGAGATTCAATCTCTTTGTC
>VDFB02269374.1:0-106446 GCA_007258455.2 Sequoia sempervirens
TATAACCAAGGTTTCAAATATAAGGTCGACCACTAAATCCATTTCGCTCTACATATAACTATTTTGGCATCTTCATTTAGTTTCACAAAAACATCTAATTTGTATCATACTAGTAATCTCGATCAACATATTGAAAAGGTAACTAACTTCCAAGAAGTTAGTTGAACTTCTTAGACCATATATCACTCAATAAAGCTTGGAATTCATGCTTTAGTTCAAATGCATTGGCCACTCCATAATATTGATAGTACTTTAATTCATGCAGGAAACCATAATATAGCTCAAGAGCTTCATAGGTCGCATGAAATTTTCAAACAACTTCTTGTACCAATTCAACTTCATGATCCTCCACATCGCATACATCTTGGCTTCTTTGCATAGCTTCTTCAAAAAATTCATGGCAACTTGTCAAGACATTGTTTGAAAAAGAATCAACATTTTGCTGAGGGAAACCCAACCAATCCATAGATGTTGAGTCAGTTGTTGATAGAGGTAGCTCATGGGTTTGTGGTGAGGGTGTATTGGACGCAAAACCACTACTTGAAATAGTAATAACATCTTCAAGTGCTCGTGCATTAGCCATATCCTGAAACTATAATTCAAAATAGCAATACTAATATTAAAAATAGTTGTCATTAACAAGGGCATAGGTATTCATACAATTGTAGAGTGAAAGTGTAAATTTATTTTATATTATATAATAAATTAATATAATATTATTTTGTAATTATAATAAATTATTATGAAAGATGTAAAAACTAAAATTTCTTTGAAAATTTTTGGTTTTTAATTTTTACGAATTTTTAAAATTTGCTATTAACTTTTTAAATAAGTCTAAGAGGCTCTATGAATTTTTGTTTTGATAGACTATTTTTAAATGAAATAAAACTTTAACGGTATTCATACAACTACAAAGTGAAAGTGTAAGACTTTTAAATTATTAATTAATATAAGAAATTATTTAAATTGTATTAAATACTATATAGTAAATTAATTTAATATTAATTTGTAATTATTAAAAAATATAAATTTTAGTTAATAAATATAATTAAATTTGTAAATAATGTATAGATGCAATAAAATAATTTAGATTAAATTAAACTTAATATGGTTGTTGAATAGAAATTTAAATCTATTCTTAATTCACTTTAGAATGTGATTATTCATTAGAAGACTGTGAGGTTATATGAGCATTACGAGGACTTGACCTCATAATATATGAATATTTAGGAATAAATAATCAAAGTAGTATCTTCATAGTCATAAGATCTAGTGTGAAATTAAACAAAAAATCACTATGTACAACTATAGAATGAAAATGTTCATTAACAAAATGAAATAATGAAAAAGACGCAGCATGTTTCTTAAATCTGATATCAATTTCCACTATTATTCAAATTTTTTAAAAAAATAAAAAATAAATTAATAATAAATATATGTATTTTTTTCGGATATATGTTGAAAAAAACATTTAAAGACCAAAGAAAAAAAATCTAAAACTGTTAATTAAACAGTGAAGACATCATTCCAATCCAAGCTTTTTAACTCTTCTACTGTACTATATTAAATTTGTGAGAACAAATATTCTCCTAAAAATATAAGCAAACCATGAGGTAAGGCCTTGCACAGTAGCAATTGGGATTTGGGATTTATCTGTGTAATATATGTTATACTTATCATAATTAACTTTTAGTTTTTCCCATTCTTTTTTTTTAAATAGTTAACAAGTTAAAGATTAAGGATCTATAACTATTTAAGGAAATATAATAGCTCCTTTGATGAGGATGTTGAACCCGTTCGCACATCAAAAAAATTAAAGAAGGCCTGAAAACTTGATCACATCAGCCTATTAAATAGAAACACGTATTTCCTAACCGTTACCTCTTTTATATTTATTCCAACGGGACTATGGCGTTTGGACAGATGGTAGGAGGATTGACTTTGTTAACTAAAATAACTTGACCAACTATACTCTACATGTGTATATAAATTTAATCATTTTATTTCAATTAACATTGAAGCCAGGGCTTAAATTTGACGGTCGACCTTGCCTCTCAACAAATTTTTTAATGATGGTTTTCTATTCAAAGGTGCCTTTAAAACATTATGATATACCTTAGTGTAAGTAAAATTATATACAAATCAAATATATATCATTATAATTCTATATAAATATTGACAGTCTATCCAAAATCTCTCCTTTCATCTGATACAATCTTCATAAAATTTTGATTGTATTTTACAGAAAAAATCTCTAAATATAGTCACACAGCCATCAAATATAAGCCTTGATTGAAACTGAAAATATAGATAAGCTTCATAAATTTAAAATAATGTCATGTGGCATAAGTGTCGGCGAACAAAGACACAACCAACCGTGAAAGAAACTGATAGAGATGAGATTTTGATGATGGTACCTACCCAATGCATGAAGCTTGATAGCTGATAAAGCCCTCGCTGCCTTCGTTATTTCTTCTAAATATAGGTGGAAGAAAAATAATTAGCTAAAATAACAAGAATAATTCAGTGTCTATTCAGTGAAAAAGTAGAGTAAATCTTTTTAATATTTCGTAGTCTCCATTTAGTGAAAAAGTAGGGTAAATTTGTTATTAGTGTGTCCACTCGATACTTCTTGTGATATATTAAATTAAAATTATTTTCCAAACTCTTATATTAAAATATGTCACTTTTATATTAAACATCACATTAAGAATAATCATATCAAAATAAACTAAAAGACTAAATAAAATACTGTAATTAATTATTCAAAAAACTTTTTTTGTGCAACATGAAATTCTGGGGGTTTCTCCTATTACAGGCTTTGACAGCATTGAAATCCATGGAGCCCACGGATACCTAATCGACCAATTCATGAAAGACACTGTAAATGACAAGACAGATCTCTATGGCGGAAATTTGGAGAATCATTGCAGATTTGCTCTCGAAGTCATGGAAGCAGTGGTAGATGAAGTAGGAGAAGAACGCGTGGGGCTAAGGCTTTCTCCCTACTTGGACTGTTTAGACACCTACGACACAAACCCAGAGGCCCTAGGGCTTTACATGGTGGAGGCCGTGAATAAATACAATATTATGTACGCCCATTTTGTAGAGGCAAGGCATGGAAAGGGAGTTGGAAGGATAGGACCATCATTCCCATGAGGAAACTTTCAAGAATACTTTCATGGTAGTAGGAGGTTATGATGGTGATGAAGGGAATAAAGCTATTTCAAGTGGCAAGGGGAAAATGGGTGAATTTTGAGATTTTAAATAATAGCAACTATGAGCCATTGTAGAAAAATAATAGCTACTACAGCCCACTATAACTTTTAGATTATGCAAATCTTTCTGGGGAGCATCCACAAATATTAAATGTACTTTTTATGTGCAACAAATTTAACCTATGAGACATTGAAGGCTTACTTATTGCACTGGATACGCATTACAATGGAGTAAAACACAACTAAAAAACCAACAGATTCGCTGAAAAGGTAGCAAGTGAATCACCTCAAGTTTCTTTCTTCACCAATGCTTTGGTTCCGCATGCTTCTTCACCACTGAGAGTTTTAAAACACAGCCAAATCTCGTCCAGCTGAGAGCCATTTAAGGTTGCTCAAGGTTGCTTCACATTTACTGGATGGAGTGAGTTTTGGTGGCCTATTAAATGGAAAGGCAAGCACGGAGACAGCAAGAAATGGTGTGAAACGGTGCGGCCGCACTGGGAGCCATACCTGATGGCGACAGGGATGACGATGTGTCCAATGACTATTTAATGCTGGTAGTTCGTTGTATAAAATATCTTTGAATTACATTCTATTCATTTCCTCCCAAGCTTTCACAGGTAAAATTATACGATGACCTGGCTGCTCCCAAGCTTTCACAAGTAAAATTATGCGATGACCTGGTTGTGGGGGCACTGCTAAGTAAAATAATTTGTAGAAATATGGCTCCTAAATCCCCCATACGCATATGGCCACTTGGCTATCACTACCATGTAAAACCTCTTAAACCAGGGTGTGGCACGCTTGAAAGGAGGCAACATCATGTCAGACTGATAGAAACAAAACCACATTCGTTGGAGAATGTTCATCAATCTCGAAAGTTCCCCCAACTTGGAAAATGTGATAAACAGGATGAGCGGAATTAAACAATTCGCTTTTAAAATTTCACCACTACACCTTCAAAGATGAAGACAGGAAATTCGTGGGGTTCCCCATACCAATTATTAGTGGTGTTGTCAGTCTTTTTAGCGGAGCAGTTACACGAATAAAACCAGTAGACACTGCAACATATTTAATAGTTTTGATGTAGATGGAAAAAATGCCACTGTAATGTTCATGGGGTTCCCGCCGGCATCAGACTAGGGGAAATGCCAGTGGGGTTCCCCCACATAAAAAATCCTATTGGCTAATAATATATTATATAATATAATATAATATCAAATCAATATAATATAATATTATAATATAATATAATATAATATAATATAATATAATATAAAATTATAATATATAATAATATAATATAAAATTATAATATATAATAATACATATATTATATTATAATATAATATCATATCATATTATATTATATTATATTATATTATATTATATTATATTATATTATATGATCTCACGGGTTTTTTTTTAATTATAACACAAAGAATAGATATCCATTTTCTAATTTACAAACTTTTTAATAAAATGGTCGGGTTTGGGACCCGACCATATTTAACTGTGCCTGGTTTTTTTGAAATATTTAATATTTAATATATAATATAATATAATATAATATATATAGTATATTATATAATATAATATAATATCAATATAATATATTATTATATTATATTATATTATATTATATTATAATATTATATTATAATATATTAATATAATATCCAATATAATATTATATTATATTATATTATATATAACATAATATAATATCAATATAATATAAAATTATATTATATTATATTATATTATAATATTATATTATAATATATTATAATATTATATTATATTATATTATAATATTGTATTATATTATATAATATTATATTATTATATTATATTATATAATATGACCTCTCGGGGTTTTCTTTTAATTATAACACAAAGAACAGATATCTGTTACATAAACTATAATAATTGGTCGGGTCAGATCCAATGCAATTTATAAAGACTGCTTTAAACAAAATAGATATGTGTTTCATATCGGATATCCATTTTGTAATAGATATCTATTTGTAATGGATATCCATTTTGGTTTGATATTACCAAACCAAAATGGATATTGTACTTGGGCCTGGAAAAAGTCAAAGGCATGAATTTCGCATTTTTGGACATGTTAAAAATGCCTGTTTTTTTCACATCGCCACTTTTTGGAGCCACATGATCTTGCACAGACTCATAATTATCTATTAAATTAAAAATAAAGTATATCTTATATTAGTAGAATGCTGACAATTTGCTTAACAAACCCTTTTCGTTTCATCAAAATTGGATAAAAAAAAGTCGTCAACATGAAGGGTGAAGTTTGAAAAACTCTTAGAACCCTTATAAACACATTGGAACTATTGACTTTTAGGCTTGGTAATCCCCAAGCCAAGTACTGAAGCATAACAAATATCTGATATAAATGGATATTCGATATGAAAAGGATATCCATTAATACCAAAAAAGTAATGGTTATTTGTTATTCTCTAACCGATATCCATTTATTGACACATTCTTATTAATATTTATGTATATTTTATATTAGGTTATATAATATATTAATATGTATTTATATATTGATATTATAATATATTATTTATTTATGTATATTTTATACTAGGTTATATAATATATTAATATATCTTTATATACTATTTTTAATAAAAAGGGGTAAAAACTTTATTAACCTAGAAAATCCATACAAAGCTAAAGAGAACAAAAGACCTGCCAAGGGTCAAAAAACTAAAAAAATCCATCAAGAAACTCCTAAATAACACCGCATATCCTCCATGACCAAATCTTCAAGAACCTGTGAAAGATCTCCAAGGAGTCTTTCCCAAACATCCACAGCCCAAGTCACCATCCACTCATATGCCCACCTAGCCAGGCCATCCACCACCTTACTCCTCTCCCAAGGGATATGACAAAAGGTGATAGAATCAAAAACACTACCCAAAGCTATGATTTTCCTAACCACAATTGTCAGCTGCCAACTCGCATCATCAAGATGGTACTTATTTAGCAAGCCAATCACAACCTAAGAATCTGACTCACAAACAATCTACCTCCAACCCTTAGCATAAGCCTATTCCAAAGCCAAGAGAATAGATAAGGCCTCCATAAAATTATTTGAGTGAACGCCTTTGCAAATTGAAAAGAAGAAAATCACCACCCTAGAGCTATCCCTGCCAATATCACCAACCCCAACATGTCTAGGATTACCTCTAGATGACCCGTCAGTGTTGATTTTCAGTGCACCAAGAGGGGGAGGATACCAATGCCCACTCTATTGAATCTTCTCCCTTCTACCCCACCTCCACCCAAGCAATCGACCACACCTACCATCAAAAGAAAGTCGCAAAGTCCTAACCACAACCAAATCACCCAGATCCACAGGGACAGATGATTCACACTTATCAGCCAAATTCTCTTGGAGAACCCCTAAGAGTCTCACCCATCTATGATCTACCTAAATATTTTTATCCAAGAAAATATTTTAATTGTGTTCCAACCAGATATGCCAAATAATCAAGCTAGGGCCAATAATCCAAGCAATATGAAGAAAGGAAGTTTTAGCAGGAGATTTCTCTAGCCCCTTCCAAAGATCGTCCAAAGAGTAGACATGTCTTCATGGCTAGTTCTAGACGCTCCACCAATAATTCAAAATCCTTTTAGCAAAGGGAATTAAAAAAGAGGTGGTAAATACACTCTTCTTGACAAGTTCACATAACACACCTAGAAGGGCCCTGAAAACCCCTCTTCCAAATATTCTCCCAAGTGAGGCACCTATTCCACCAGCCAAGAAAAGAAATTACACTTAGGCCTTGAAAAAATATTCCAAACTTGTTTCCACCATGAGACCCCTTCACACCCAAAAGGCTACATTTCCAGCATCTGATAACCTGAGGTAATAAAGTATTTACCTTTCGAGTCAAGTCCCTAGGCCAAAACATCATTCCCACTAAGAGAGTTGTAAACTTGACTAGCCAGAATAGAGGCCAAATCACATTGATCTTCCTCCGATCCCCCAGGGGGCCACTCTTGTGGATCCTTACACTTGTATATATTGGCCCAATCAAGAGCCATAGGAGCCTTGAAATATGTCACCCGACTCCACCCGACATCAAGGAAAAGTCTACATAAAGTATGCAAATGAGGGTGAGTAGTCATAATATGAAGATGACCATCCCAAGAATCAAATGAGAAAAGAGCATCCATTCCACTATTTCATAACCAAAAATTCCATGTTTAACCAACTTAGCACCTCTTTTCAAGGTACTCTGAATCAAAGAACCCTTCCCCCTAAGGTTGAAATGTGGTACATCTATGCTCTCCACAACCCCAGGATATTTAGAAGTGGGGATTTTAGCCCATAACTAATGTTTCTGGGAGCATCGCCTCCAATGAAACTTTGTAGCCAAAGCCTGAACAGTCAGATCAACCTGCTGCAAGCCCAACCCACCAACCTTCTTCAGCCTGCACGTAGCATTCCACTTAACTAAGCTCCACTTCCTACAAAGTATATTACCAGACCAAAGAAACTAGTGAGATAGATACTCAAAGTCCTTAATAAAGCAATAAGGGGTAGACAAAACAAAGCTTCTATACAAAAGTAACATTTGAACCTCTGACTTCAAAAGAGTCATTCTTCCTACAAATGAAAGCCACCTACAAGTCCAGTGACTAAATTTTTTGTGGAACTTATCAATAACCTCTTTCCAAAACCTCCTAGGGAGCGAATGAACAACAATAGGAATGCCAAGGTAAACAAAGGGAAGTGAGCCAATATGAAATATGAGGACTCCATCAATTCTCTTTTCAATAGGCTTAGGAGTATTAAAGAAGTAAATGAAGGAATTTACCTCATTAATAATTTGGCTCGAAGCAACCAAATAATAATCCAAGAATTTTTGCAAGGTGATAGCCTCCTCTACTTTAGCCATGCCCATTAGATTCGTATCATCCACAAACTGAAGATGGAATTGAGGAGGAATGTTGTTTCCCCAATTCCATCCCTGAATGAGACCCAACTCCACATGGGATCTAATAAATCTCCCTAAACCCTCAACCATCAAGATGAAAAGATATGGGGATAAAGGATCACCTTTCCTAAGGCCCTAAGAAGCTCCAAACAGCGTAGTGGGTTCACCATTGACCAAAATAGAGAAGGAGGAGGAAGTGACACAACTCCTAACCCATTCAATCTAGGCACTACCAAAACCAAATACCCTTAGAACCTTGAATAAGAAGGCCCATTTTACCTAATCATATGCTTTGGCCATATACAATTTGATAAACATAGCCTTTTCCCTATAAGAAGCCATAGAGTGAATCATTTCAACAACTATAATGACCCCATCAAGAATTTGCTTGCTAGCAACAAAGCCACCTTGCTCATCTAAAATAAGCCTACTCAACCATGGCTTCAAACACTCTACAATTAGCTTTGTAATTATCTTATACACTACATTACATAGAGTAGTTGGACTAAAAAGATCCAAAGAATTAGCACCTTCCTTCTTTGGAATGAGAGCCAAGAACATTGTATTTAAGACCTTCAACATTTTCTTATTCATTTGAGATTCCTGGACAACCTAAAAAAGGTCCATCTTGATAACCTCCCAAAACTTAGGTAGAAAAAATCCACTCGAAACCCATCAAGCCCAAGAGCCTTTCCTTTCATCTAGAACACAATTTCCTCCAAATCTAGCAAGGAAATTGGTTTGAGCAGGGACTCATTCATTTCATGGGTAACCAAGGGCAGTATACTATCCAAGATCACAGCCTCCTCCTCCTCCGCAGGAGGAGAATCCTTGGAAAACAAAGTAGAAAACAAGTGTAGACACGTAAAATATACTGATTGACATTACACATCTAATCTTGACCACTAACATCGTTTCATCCTAAATCATCCCTCGGTCTAACCATTTAATCGAATACCCTTATTTGATTAAATTCATCAATGTTCCTCTCTTAATTAAATAAATCATTTATCTAATTAAGTCATCCTTTCTTGTTAATTAATTTAATCAGACTGATCTAATTATCTCTATTTAATTAAATAATCAATTTTATTTGATTAAATCTCTAAAGTCCATCCATTAAATTAAATAAATTAAAACCTTATTTAGTTTAATCTAACTTCATCTCCTTGGTTAAATAAAACAAAAATCTCTATTTAATTAATCTTGAAACCATATTCATATCATGTTTGATTTAAATCAATCCATAAATCTAAATCAATATGTCACATCATTCTAATCTTTCATTAAATTAATTAACCTTGAGTAATTTAATATTTTTTCATGTCCCATCCTCTAGCTTTTGCAACTTTCACAAGAAAATAGATTTAATTCATTTATTAAATCTCTATTTTCTCTCAAAAGGCATAATAAAGGAATATTCCTCAAATTTGAATTCAAAATACAAGTGGACTTTGTCCTTCCAACAAGGCATTTACTCCACCTAAAAATTCCTTTTTCCTTGAGCCAAGTTGCATTCAATGCACCTTCTTTCCCTCTTACATGTCATTTCAACAATTTCAAAATTCAAATATATGCATTTATTGACACATTCTTCAAAACTTGTACATCCTCCATCCATTCACATGTTGACAAGTGGCACCTTGCCATTGGTTGATCTTTAGTCCACATTGCTCCATTTTGGACATCTCTTCAACTTGAAATTCTATAAATAAGAGGCTTCATTCCTCATTTGATCATCCGCAACTTGAGTAAACTTATTATACTCAAATTTATAGCAATCTTCATCCATCTCATTGAGTCTTATAGCTAGGTTATGCAGATTTCATCGTGGAGCACTCATCAATCTTCAACAAAGTGGATCACAATTTTCATCACATCATTGGAGTTGGGAAAGGGCCAATTTTCACATCAAATTGGCACCAACTCCCTCAAGAGATTAACAGTTTTCCTTGTTTTACAATAGGATTTGATATCTTAGCTTCAAGTTTGTTGTGTTCTTCATTTCATTCCTTTTCTTTTGCATTCAAATGGATTTCTTGAGGAATCTCTATTCTAACTTGCATTTGATCTTACTAATGTGTTGGTTTATTAGGTTATTGCAGGTATAGGATATTGGTTCACATTTTGGCGCTAGAAGGAGGGCAGACCAGAAGATCAAATCATGTTTGTTGAGAAAATTTTGTGGTTTTTGTGTGTTTACAAAAAACTCCACTGTTGGAAGCTCAACGTCGCTATTTAGCACCGCTAAGAACCCAGCGTCACCATATAGCACCGCTGCAAGTTCAAACTATGATGTTCCATACTTCCCACCCAGAATTCAAATTTTCAAATAGAATCGCTGAATCTTTCCAGCTCACTGGAATCTTTTCAAAATCCAAACTACATCGCTAATCAAAATAGTGACACCTTTATGCTCACTGGTCTAGCTGCAGAGTGATGTTGATTGGTAAGTGGTGCTAGACAACACCACTGGTGACTTCAAACTATGATGCCTTCATGGATTGCACCGTTGGAGGGAAGTAAAAAGTGAAAATTTATTTCTAACACGTGCTTTTTATCAAATTTTTGTTATTTGGTATGTTTTCTGCTTTCTTGACCTTTGTTTTTGCAGAATCTAACTGATTTTCTTGTAGGGTGGATTGGTCAAAGGTGAAGAGGAAAAGAAGCATGATGACCTCATCTCATAATACCAAATTTTTTTAGACACTCTAATGTTTGTTCAACACTCTTAGAGGATTCACTATTCCTCTTAAGAAAAAATTTGCTATCTTTCACACTTAGGACTTACTAGTTTCATTTTGGGCTCTAAAAAGAACCTTTTAAATTCTTGTTACAAAAGGAGCTTAAAATGAACTTTAGGACACAAACTCACTAGATTTTGTTTGGGGCTAATAATTGAACAAGGAAAATTCCACATTTGATTTGGTGCTTAAAAAGAAGTCATTTATTGCTTTGAGGGTTTTAAAAAGAACATGTGCAACTTTGTTTTGTGATTTATTACTTAAACTAACATCATTGAAAAGTACGTATGCGCTTCTCTCGCGCTTCACAGCGATCTTGAGAATCAAAAGGTCTTTTTGGTGATCTTACGTTGAGATAAAGTAATTGCCTCCACACTTCATTTTGGGCTATAAAATTGAACAACAAATTGTGTGAGTGTGAGTCAAACCTATTGTGTGTATTCTCTCTTTATTTTTCAACAAAGATTGATTGAGTTATGGATATGTTTGCTCGCTATATATTGTTTATCTTAGAGGGACTGCCTTGGTGAAAAAGTACTCACCCAAGGGAATGACTCAACCGGTAACACTCTAAAACCAAGAGTATTTCCAGCTAGGATATAAATGTGGGTATTGGAATAAACACTAGTATCACGTCGTTGACTCTGACAAGAAGGGAATCAATGGTCTCTCACCATGTTGGGTCAACTCCTACGAATGGAAAGTCCAAATTAAAATCCTTGATGTAGAAAGGACAAAATCCCTACCTATTTGTTGGTGCAAGAACGGTCGTTTTGAAGCCACCCTACACTTTTATGGTCTTTAGTAGAAATGGAAAGCATGCCATGGGAGTTTCATGGGTGTTAATGCTTGGCTGCCCCGTATAAGTGAGTGTTATGGAGGGGAGCCAATGGGGTCAACCATCTAACCATTCACTAAAGATAAGCATAATTGGACTTGTCCAAGTGGGGACTCAACAAATATAGTCTTTCATATCCATAAGGTTGTGCTTGTTCTTGGTTACAAAATGCTTTGCTTGTTCGAAAACATTAGGAAAACAAAAATTTAACATCATCAAAATTTCAAACCCTTTAGGAGGAAAATACAATTGACCAAATTCATGTGTTATTGCTTGCCCTTGGGATTTTTATCCTTAGAGATTTCTAAACACTTGGATTTACATCTCAATTTGCCTACTAAAGCTAAACAATAGGTAACGCTTGCCTTGATTTCATCAAAATTCCACATAACATACTTTGTGGGACTCGAAGAAATTGGGACATTAGACATCTAGTTTGAAAAAACTAATCAAAGAAGTGTTTATGGTAAAATAAAGTCACTAAGCAAAGATAACAAAATTGGCTCTCACACGTGTTAGTTCCTCATAATTTCCAAGAAAGTAAAAATCCCAAAACAAAAGTCCTTGAGAAAAAGTTCAAAATTTAGGAATCACACTCGAAAGGTCATCAAGAAATACATTAGGAAGTGCAATCAAAAGAAACATATCAAAATAAGTGAAAAATTCACAAGGTTCTATAGACTCACTCCTTTGAACAATCTAGAAATGTATGTTCAGTTTGAACCATTTCTTAGTTATAAAGTTCCTTAGAAGTATTGTATGTTCTTCAATACCGAGGTCTAGTAAACAAGTGTCTTTTTAGGTACATTATAGGATCAAAATATCAAACCTTTTCATCCATCCTTAAACATCAAACCAAAATCACCTCACCATCATCTTTTGAAAAATCTTGAAATTATCCTCCATTCTAGGCTTTTTGGCAAAAAAATAAAAAATCATCAAATCCTTGAAGCAAAATCCTTGAAATCTTTGAATCAAAACGTCAAATCATCTTTGGCTAGGTATGTGTAGATGCATCCTTTTGCATATGCTTAGTAAAATTATCAAACCATCTTATTTAGCTTGGTATATGTAGATGCATCATTCTTCATATGCTTGGTTAAATTATCATCTTGTTTGAATAGGTGTGGGTAGATGCATCCTTCTCCCTACACATATTCAAATTTTCATCCTTTGATAAAATCTTCCCCCTAGATAATCATCCAACATCTTAGGGTCTATTTGTTCATAATCCAAAAACAAAGCAAACCCAATATCAAATCAAAGTCAATTCAAAATTCAAGAAATTTAAATCCAAAAAGTCCTAAAAATTCTAGCATCCCCTCAAGATTTCTCAAAAGTTCAAACATCCACATCATCCATATCATTATCACCCTTTGATCCTTGAAACATCCTAAAAATTTCTCCTTTTGTACCTAAAGATATATCAATCCAAAGAATTAGAGATTCATCTCTCATATTCTTGAAAAATTGATCCCTATTTTATGGTGTAAACTAGATCTCAACACAAGAAGAACATGGAAGCCAACAAAGAAACACCTACTACAAGTGACCTAAGCCAAACAAACTCTGAAATGAATCCCATTGAATCAAGCAATCCTTTAACTAACTTTCCCTCATCATCACAAAATCCACAAGAAGAAGGCCAAGTGGAGGATCTTATCAATAGTCCCTTTGGGATGTCACATGAGAAAATCACCGAATTCATTCAAAATCCAGAGAATCATAAGATTATCAACATCATGATGAGACTCAACCCTTCACTATACATGCTCGAATTGGCAAAACAAGGGGCTAAACTCCCTTCTAATTTCAACATGAGTACTATTGTTGTCTTTTGGGATCACACCCCCAATCTCATCCACTATCCCCATCTCATCTACACCCCCATCCCAAAATATCACTCAACACATCCCGCAAATCACAACATCCATTGCTCCAACTTAACCTAGTGTTAACAAGGGAAGTGCATTTCTCAATGACATACAAACACACCCCCTTGTCAATAATTAAGACTTGGATGCAAAGACCATTTTGGGGAAACCCGTACCCCAAAATCCATTACATACATATGTCCCTCTTACTTTCCATGATCCCAATGATCCATCATCATTTTGTGCAACACCCCAAACCTCTCTCCCCATAAACTCACAAGGAGAGGGTGACATGTTCGTACCAAGGGGCATTTTTGACACTACACCATTTCCTCAAGGGATCACATCTCATGTTTTCACCACTTCCACCACTGCCATCATCATCCACACCACTTCTTGGCTGAGGGCTTCCCCCTTTACCAAATATCAATCAAAATCAAGCCAACATCTCGAACATCAATCAAAGTATCACACCAAACTCTCAAAATTTGTCATCGACATCACAACAATAGATGGAAACTATCCCAATAATTCATTCCACCACCATCACATCATCAACCACCCCCCTAACATTTCAAAACATGATCTCTCAAGGACCAACCACATCGATCGCACCATCCACCACTCAAAACCCAACCACCAACACAAAAGCACCTCTCACCACCACAACAAGCACCATTCTAAATCCACCTCTCACCACCATAACACAAACCATTTTGAATCCACCTCCACCACCACCACTAGCAAGCTCTAATACAATATTGCATTGCAGGCTGCTCAGCAAGTTTCCTCTCAAAAGGAATTCCTGCAAGCACAAAAATAACAAGCCGTGTAACTAGCTACTCAACAAGCCATGCAACTAGCTACTTAGCAAGCCATGCAAGCTATTAAAGCTGGTCAAGTAGCCCAAGCCACATTACAAGCACAGCAAGCTACAAAAGCCCAAGCTGCATTACAAGCACAACAAGCACAACAGGTTACTCAATCCTAAATCTTATTGCAACAACAACAACAAGCACAAGCTCAAGCACAAGCAGAACAAGCACAAGCACAAGCTCAAGCTCAAGCCCAATATCAATTACAACAAGCACAAGCACAGTATCTTTCACAACAACAAGCATATCAGCAATTGGTAAAATAATACCAAGAGCAACAAGAAGTAGCCCAATTAGCAGCCCAACAACAAGTGTTGTTGGTGCAACAACAAGCACAATAGCAAGCTCAGCAACAAGTAATCCTAGCACATCAAAAACAAGACCAACAACAAGCATTGTTTATACAGCAGCAAGTGCAAGCATACATGGCTCAATAGAATGTGTAGATACCATCAAACAACACACCAAACAACCCACCCATCCAACCAACAATCAAACCACCTCAAAACACTTTCATCCCACCCCTAATCCACAAAACAATGTGACAACACAAATTAGGTTGCTTTCACAACAAGTGTTTGACCTTCAATCAGGGTGAACCACAAAAGCATCTAGCAACTTGTTTCCTTATTTTTTCAACAAGAGCCTTGTGATGAAACCATTCCCAAAAGGATTTGAGATCCCCAATTTTTACAAGTACCATGGGACGGGAAACCCTAAAGATCACATCAGGGAATTCCAGGTTCATTGCATGGAAGTTGTGTATGACGATACCTATCTGATGTGGCTATTTCCTAGGAGTTTGGCTGGCCACACCATGGAATGGTTCTCTCACCTAGCTACAGGCATTAAGACATCCGAAGAAATCATAGATGCATTCATCAAAAACTACGCCTGCAATATCACCATGGATGTCAGTCTAGAGGAACTCTTAGCTCTGAAACAAGGTAAGAATGAATCATTTGCTTCATTCCTACAATGATGGCGATCCAAGGCCAATCAAAGCAAATGGGTCATGCCCAAGGAAAAACAAGTGTGCACTATCATATCTAACCTTGATGGCCTCTTGGAATTCCATCTCAAAGTCCAAGGGATCACCACATACAACTAGTTGATTTCCAAGGAACTCGGCATTGAACTAGCACTTATGACACAACCTGGAGGATCAACTTCATATCTCGAACAACAAAACAATCACCCATCTACAAGCTATAATGACAAACCTTGCACATGGGCAATAAACAAAAATGTTACCAACGATGGTGTCATTGATGCCAAAATTTTCATTAGTTCCCCTCGGCAAAACATACCCACACCACAAGAACAAATCCAAAACCATTATCAAAACAACCATCCAAGAAACACAACTAAACAACTAAACAATCAAATGATCAATAACATCAATGATCAAAAGGGACCACCCCAACGAAACAAGAACTTCACCAAGCGGAAGTACACCGCCCTTGGGGAACTACTTGAAATCATCATGAAGAAACTAATAAACGAAAACTTCATCAAGGCTCCCACCTATGAGAACTACCAAGAACCAGATGTAAAACCTCCTTGGAACAACAAAAATCAGCTCTGCAACTTCCACAAAATCAAAGGGCACACCACTAAGAGTTGCATGAGGTTAAAAAACCTAGTCCAAGACCTCATTGATCAAAGAATCATAAATATAGAACAACCAATAGGGAATCAGAATCTCAAAATATACATGAATCTGATGCCTAACCATAACAATAAAGGGAACAATAACATTGATAAGGGGAAAGGTACCTTCAAGAACTTGAATCATGTGTACGACCATGTTGTCACATCCCTAGATGACTACTGTGCTACCATCACCATCAAAGGAGCCCATGCCAATTGTGGAGTCACCACAAGAGGCGACAAAGTTACCATCGTAGGATCATCCCAGCCAAACAAAATACTTGCACCTAGATTTGTTCCCAATGGTTACAATGTCCTTGATCAGCTAAAAGAACCCTAGCACAAATCTCCATCATGGAGTTATTAAAAATCTCATCCGCCCACAAGAAAATCCTGGAGGAGGCATTAGCTTCATCCATTGTCCCCATAGATCTTGATGCGAAACAATTCCAAGCTTTGGTTGGAAAAATCATCACCCTAAACCTCCTTACATTCTCCAATCAGGACTTTCCCGCTCAACCATCTCATAATCGTGCACTCCATTTAGAGGTCCTAATGCAAAAAAATAAAGTCAAGCGATTCTTGGTGGATGGAGGTGCAGGTTTGAACATTTGTTCCCTCAAGCTCATTAAGAACCTAAAAATCTCAGAGGATTCCATCAATAAAGGAAAATTTATTACAATTAGAGCATATGATGATCATGAAAGATTGTCCCAAGGCACAATTCAAATCCCTATTCAAGTGGGGCAAGCTATCATGGAAACTACCTATCAGGTCCTAGGCCTCGACTTGCCTTATAACATTCTCCTAGGACATCCATGGATCCATGCAATGCAAGCAGTAGCATCAACCTTCCATCAATGTGTCAAATTCACATATGAAGGACAAGAGGTCACCATCCATGAAGATCCCTAACCATTCTCCTAATACAAAAGCCTTGAGGAAAAATACTACAAAATACCTCAAGTACCTAAAAATGATGAAGGACCATCAACACCGTACATTGATCCAGCCACTCTGGCTACCATTTCTGTGACAAAGACACCCGCCATCCCAACCATCTCTGATATCAAAGTCATCATCCAAGACAACGGTTTTGGAAACTATATGATTCCAAAAATGCCTTTGTGGTAGGAGAGTTACCACAATCTCCTATATCACAAGGACGTCTGCAATCAAATCAAGCCTCCACTTCCCAAACATCCCTTGACTATCCCAACTTTAGAATTTGGGGGCATCTCAGCTGAGAATTCAGAGAGGAAGACCCATCTCATCTCCTATACCAAGATAATAGACCAGCAACTAATCTACCAATGAATGGTAGAAGCAAAGGTTTGCAAATGATGCTCGCAATGGGCTATGACAAAAACTAGAGACTTGGGAAAAATGACAATGGGATTATAATACCCCTCATTCTTGAGATGCAAATGAGAAATATTGGCCTCGGATGTACCCTTCCGAGTATAACCATACATGGATGAGGTCCCCTAGTTAAAGCAGTCAAGACTCCCCATGAACCAACACCAGCTAAACTTTGCTTACCTATATCCACAGGTCAAGTCATAGATAACTTCACATTTGACATAACTGATGTCTATAGTAGTAGTGATGATGAGGATCCAATATTTAACCTACCCAGGCTCTTTGAGGATACCACCTTTCTCATGATTAGTACCTTATCCTTTGAGTCAAACCATCAAAATCATGAAATCCACCTAGTTTACCCCCAACTCATCGATTATGACCATCGAGGACCACCAATTCTTGACACATTCGAAAATGATGAGGCATTCTCAGAATTCATGGGACTATGGGATAATATCCCGTGTGGGGATTACAAATCAGGATTCATCATTGAGCTAGATACACATGCATACTATGGGGAAATGATTGAATCCCTTAGTTGCAAAAGCAAAAAACTAAGAATAATCTCTAGGTCCTTGAGTGAAAACCACATTGTGGCACTCTCCGACTCGAAAAAAGTAAAAAGAAAGGATGCATCCAATGGTGAAAACCTCTCCAAGGTGCCTGAGGATGAGGGATTCAATCTTCCTTTCAGAGCTCTTCATCAGGAAAAATCAACAGTCTTAGCAGAAAAATGCAATCCAGTTAATTCGGGAACAAAAGAGACCCCGCACATCACATTCTATGTGGAATCATTACTATCAGAAGAACAAGAACTCCTACCAGCCTTCTTGAGAGAGAGACAAGTTAACTTTGCATGGAGCTATGCAGACATGCCATGGATCGATCTAGAAATTGTAGTCCATCATCTAGCAGTATATCCTAAAGCAAAGCCCGTTAGACAAAAACTCAAGAAAATGCATCCTCGGATTGCCCTGCTAGTCAAAATGGAATTGAAGAAGCTACTAGACGTGGGATTCATTCAACCAATCGACTATCCAAAATGAGTTTCAAACCTGGTTCCTGTCTCAAAACCCGATGGGGGCATCAAAATTTGCACAGATTTTAGGGACTTAAACAAAGCATGTCCAAAAGATGATTTCCCATTGCCCAACATTGACATGATTGTAGACATGATGGCGGGACACAAAATGCTCTGCTTGATGGACTGTTTCTCGGGATACAACCAACTAATGAATGCTAAAGAAGACCAACACAAAACGACCTTCACTTGTCCATGGGTGACTTACTATTGGAATATGATGCCATTCGGCTTGAAGAATGCAGGAGCAACATACCAAAGAGCCATGACGTTAATCTTCCATGACATGATCCATAAAACTTTCAAAGATTATGTCGATGACATACTAGCCAAATCCAGAAAGAGAAAGGATCACATAGCAACCTTAAGTGCCATTTTTGATAGGCTAGAGGAATACAAGGTCCGATTAAATCCAAAGAAGTGGGTCTTTGGGGTACAATCAAGAAAGTTGCTAGGATGCATAGTGTCAATGAGAGGTATTGAGATAGACCCTCCCAAAGTAAAAGAAATCTTTGAGATGGAGGCACCCAAAAAATTGAAACAATTGCGAGGTCTCCAAGGTAGGCTTCAGTCCATCCGAAGATTCATAGCACAGCTAGCAGATAAACAAAATCCATACTCTCACCTAATCCACAAGGGAGTAGCATACAAGTGGGATGACAAGTGTGAAGAATCCTTCAATAAGATAAAAGAATATCTTCTTACACCACCAGTCCTCATGCCACTGGTCCCAAGAAAGCCATTAATTCTCTGTGTCAGCAACAACAACAGCCCTCATTTCTCTTCTAGCTCAACACGACGAAAATGGGACAGAAAGGGCCATCTATTATATCAACAGAACAATGGTTGGGCATGAGTAAAATTACTCATTCATTGAAAAAGCATTTCTACCAATAGTGTTTGCTTCACAGAAATTTAGACATTACATGTTGGCACACAAAATAAAACTAATCTCCAAAATCGACCCTCTCAAGTATTTACTGTCAAAAGCAATGCTCACTGGAAGAATGGCCAAATGGGTCATGATACTATCAGAGTATGACATTGAATATGTGGAGAAGAAAGAAATTAAAGGCCAAGTCATTGCAAATCAGCTTGCAGAAGGACCAATCTATTTAGAGAATCCTCTCATCTCAGAGTTTCTAGATGAATCCATCTTCAATCTCAACATAGCCAACCACTAGAAACTTTACTTTGATGGATCATACACACAACATGGATCAGGGGCCGATGTCTTCTTTATCACCCCACAGGGGGATTGCATACCTAGATCCTATAAATTAGCATTCCCCTACATGAACAATATTGCATAATACGGGGCTTTAACCATAGGCCTCAGAATAGCAGTGCAGTGCCACATCATGGCCCTCAGAGTATACGGAGACTCCCAGCTGATAATAAATCAAGTGAATGGTGAATAATAGACTAAGGATGATAAGCTAACCCCATACAAGAAATTGGTGGAGACTCTCAAAGAATCCCTCATCGAGATCACATTCAAGCAAACAATAGAGCTGCAGACGCCATGGCAACAATTGGATCCTTACTAGAAATCCCTTGCAACATCCTAAAACATGAATTCTTGGTAGAGCAACTTCTCATGCCCGCATTCGAGGTACCAAAGTCAGAATTTGTATGCAAAATCGTTGGTCCTAGAGATCCTTGGTACCATGACATTTATACCTACCTATGAATAGGTGTCTTACCTATTGACTTTCCCTCAAGCTTAAAAAGAACTTTTATTAAAAACTCCTCTAGGTTTGTCATCCTAGGAAATACCTTATACCATAGAAGCATAGAGGGAACCTTATTATGTTGGCTTAATACTAATGAATCCTTGACTACTTTAACTGAGGTCCATAACGACATCTATGGTTCACACTTGAGTGGAATGACCTTGGCCAAGAAACTGTTGAGGATGGGGTATTATTGGACTACAATGGAAAGAGAGGCACACAACTACGTCAAGAGGTGTTTACAATGTCAACAACATGGGGACCTCATCCATGCTCTAGCTCAAGAGCTCCATCCTATTGTTACACCATGGCCCTTCTCACAGTGGTGGCTCGATCTCATCAGAAAAATCACTCCCACTTCATATAATGGCCATAAGTTCATCATAACCGCAACTAAGTACTTTACCAAGTGGGTCGAAGCTATACCCATGACCTATATAACAGGGAAGAAGATATCTAAGTTCATCCTGAACTATCTCATATGCTGATATGGTGTTCCCCAAGTTATTATCTCAGATAATGGAACACCATTCAAGAATCAGGATGTCTCCGACTTGTGTGAAAAATTCAAAATCCAACATCACTTATCCACCCCATACTATCCCCAAGGAAATGACCAAGCAGAAGCCACAAATAAAACCATTTTAAAAATACTTAAGAAAATATTCAATGACACAAGTCATGACTGGCATCTATAGCTCAATCCTACCCTCTGGGCCTATCAAACTAGCATCTGCACACCCACTGGTGCCACCCCATTCTCCTTGGTCTACGGATCAGAAGCCATACTTCCCATTAAGATCGAGCTCTCGTCACTAAGAATATCACTACAAAACCTCATCATAGATGAAGAGTATCGAGTCAAGACTGAATGAGTTGGAGCTATTGGATGAGTGGCATATAGATGCTTTAAATCATTTGCAAGTTTATCAGAACAGACTCAAGAGGAGTTATAACAAGAAAATCAGAAGTACTTTCCAAGTTGGAGAACTGGTACTAAAGGAGAATTAGAAGAACATCCTAAATCGAAACACCAAAGGAAAATTTGAACCCAATTGGTTAGAGCCATTTGTTATCACAGCGAGCTATAAGTCAAGGGCATATCAATTATCAACACCCAAAGGGGAACCTCTGCAGGATCCCATGAACAGTTCTCATCTCAAAAAGTTTTATGGCTAATATTTCAAGGTATGGAACCAAAAATCCAAAAAAAATAGAAAATGTCCTAAGAAAATGGTTACCTTGGTGTAAACCTGGCAAACAGGTGTCTTGGTGACAACAAAAAAATCAAAAAAGCAAAAAATCCAAAAAAAATAGAAAAAGAATCAAAAAACAGTAAAGAGAAAAATCGTCCTCTAGTGAAAACCACTTCGGTAGCACTTTGGGCAAGTACCTTGGTGAAAACTTGGAAAACAGGAGCCTTGTGTAAATAAGCACTTTCCATCCACTAGGATCTTCATAGCTCATTTTGCATCATCCATTCATTACACATCCATCTTCCATCGCATTCCATATCTCCATCCATCATCCACCCACATCTGCCTCCCAAATGACCTCCTTGTATGAGAAAAGGGGCACTATGTTGTGAGAGGAGGCTGCCATACTCTCTAGCTATTGTTTGTGGCCCATCTCTGCAATCACCTATAACTTTGTGGCTTGCCTCTAAATAATCTCTTGATCCCTCTCTGCACGAGCCTAGTCTCTCTCTATTGTCAAGGCTTGGACTTGGGCCTGCAACTATAATATCATCCCATCCCTCAGATCTAGCTAACCTGCTGGCTATCTTGGCGAAGGTTGCATGGGAGGCTCGTCCTCACCCCTGGCTCGTGGTGGTGCGGCGGCCCGATCCTAGTGCCCATCATGTCCACCCTCTGGCCCCTGATCTCAGTCCTGCATATGTACATCAACACAAGGCTGATCCATCTGAACTTGTGTCGGCTAGACCTATGCTAGTTGGACCTGTTCTAGTTGTCCTACCCATCACCTCCTCATCCTCGACCTGCCCCCCTCTCCCTAGCTGTCTGTCAAATAGAGATTGCACGTAGAACTGTCAAATGTAGAGGCGGTCAAAACCAATCTGTCTACGCCTAAGTCACTCTTGGATCTGTGACCCCCTAATCATATGCCCATGGCCAAGCCACCAACTGCTTGAAACTGTCCACTACCTCAGAAGCAGGAATGTATTGCCCCTAGACACCCTACAATATTGTACGAGAAAAAATGGCCATGTAGTCATTGTCTGGCCTATCTTGTACCTTGCCAAATTGGTGTTGAACTCATCCCAACAGGTACCTCTCAATCATAGTGTGCTCCCACCCCTGCATGAACCAATCCTAGCAGGAAAAAAATAGTTGTTGTACATCATCAATCCACCTGAGCTAACCAAGGTATGGACACCATGTAAACACTATCATCTCATCAATGACCCTCCTCTAGTGAGGGATCCCATGCTCACCTATATGTGTGAAGGACACACCGCCCCTATAGTGCCAAACCATTGTATCATCGGGCCTGACTGGCATTAGAACAATCTGCTACTGAAGAATGGAGATATGCCCCCACACCCACACATGAAGGAGCCTGACACCTGCACCAACTACCCTGCCATCCAAGTATGCATACTCATGTAAATCCCTATAAAGGGAGGCAAGAAGAACAGGACCCCATGAAAAATGGATTGACATGTCATGAACCATCCACTCCTAGCAAAGCCCCCAACCAGGACTGAAGTACCAGCCTCATTAATCTGGAGCGACAAGACTTGAAATGATGGCAGAAATCACTAGATGAAATGGTGATGTAAGCGTCCTATGGCACTCCAGCTCTATTTCACCCCTACAAAAAATAGTGTCCTCTATAGCCAGGACTGCATGGAAAGCATCTTGTCTGGCATCCATATCATAAATAACTCGTAGACCATGTATCAACAATCTAAGGATGCATCACACGTCCTCCAAGGTAATGGTGGCCTCACCAATGGGAAGATGAAAGGATGATGTCTCACTGTGCCATCTCTCGGCAAGTGCAGACATCATGCCAAGGTGGGTCCACACAGGTGTTGCTTAGGAAATGTACCATAACCCCATCTTTCAAAGTCAGTCCTGCTCCCTGTCAGTCAGATATCACAAATAACTAAATATCTCTCATGATCTGTGCTCGCAAGAATAGAGCTCCCTCGCCCCCTCTTGCATCAAGAAAGATCATCAGGTTAAAATCATTAGGAAATTTTATCCCAAGCATTCAAAAAATTAGCCTAGCATTGCAAATTGTGAAGGTGCCACAGTTTGAAATTTGCAAATAGCAACGCTAGCATCTTCAAATCCCAAACTGTACCACGGCGGTACACTTTGCTTAGGCATCCCAAACCCTAATTCTAAAGTCTATTACGGTGTCAGAGTTTGCAAATCCAGCACTCCATTTCATGAAGGTATTGGAGTTTGAGGTCTTTTCTCAAACTCCAAACTCTACTGGAGCGGCCCATCTTGTGATGGCGGTCTAGTTTGAAGGACCAAGTAGTCTAGTTTGAAATTTGAGTGGCACTATATAGCACTGCTGCAAATGACCTAGTTCTAAATGCAATAAATGAATGCATAAAACGAAAAAAGAAGCTCGGGTAAGGATCACATACCGGTGCCCCAATGTTGGGAGGTCACTAGTATGTCTATACTCAGTTGGAGATATTTTACAAGAGTTGTCATTGTGCCATCTTGTCAGGATATCAAGGCTCAAATTGCGAAATCTCTTAAGGCTGAATTTGAAAATGAATTAGAAGTGGCCCCTCGAGGCCTATTTAAGTCTGAAAATTAGGATTTTTTGGCCTTGTTCGGCCATCCTGCTAAGGTTTTGGACCCCCGATCCCATTTTTGTCCATCTGAGGGTCATTTCGCACCATTTTTTGGCATTTTACCTCATTTTTTTGACCTCCCGGAGCCTTTCTAGATATGTCAAGCACCTTGTCCTCTTTTTTCGCGAGATCACCCTAAATCATAATTTTTGTCCAATCTCTCAAGGGGGTAGTATATTACCATAATTTCCTTGGTCGGGGCAGCAGTGAGGCAATCTTTAAAAAAAAAAAAATTGGCTTTTGATCGAGATCGTTTATTCTTTGAACCAATGCAACGAGTCAACTGCTTCAAAGAGGGGCAAAATGTAGACACGTGAAATATACTGATTGAAATTACACATCTAATCTCAACCACTAACACTGTTTCATCCTAAATCATCCCTTAGTCTAACCATTTAATCGAATACCTTTATTTGATTAAATTCATCAATGTTCCTCTCTTAATTAAATAAATCATTTATCTAATTAAGTCATCCTTTCTTGTTAATTAATTTAATCAGTCGAATCTAATTATCTCTATTTAATTAAATAATCAATTTTATTTGATTAAATCTCTAAAGTCCATCCATTAAATTAAATAAATTAAAACATTATTTAGTTTAATCTAACTTCATCTCCTTGGTTAAATAAAACAAAAATCTTTATTTAATTAATCTCGAAACCATATTCTTCTCATGTTTGATTTAAATCAATCCATAAATCTAAATCAATATGTCACATCATTCTAATCTTTCATTAAATTAATTAACCTTGATTAATTTAATCTTTTTTCATGCCCCATCCTCTAGCTTTTGCAACTCGCACAAGAAAATAGATTTAATTCATTTATTAAATCTCTATTTTCTCTCAAAAGGCATAATAAAGGAATATTCCTCAAATTTGAATTCAAAATACAAGTGGACTTTGTCCTTCCAACAAGGCATTTACTCCACCTAAAAATTCCTTTTGCCTTGAGCCAAGTGGCATTCAATGCACCTTCTTTCCCTCTTACATGTCATTTCAACAATTTCAAAATTCAAATATATGCATTTATTGACACATTCTTCAAAACTTGTACATCCTCCATCCATTCACATGTTGACAAGTGGCACCTTGCCATTGGTTGATCTTTAGTCCCACATTGCTACATTTTGGACATCTCTTCAACTTGAAATTCTATAAATGAGAGGCTTCATTCCTCATTTGATCATCCGCAACTTGAGTAAACTTATTATACTCAAATTCATAGCAATCTTCATCCATCTCATTGAGTCTTATAGCTAGGTTATGCAGATTTCATCTTGGAGCACTCGTCAATCTTCAACACAGTGGATCACAATCTTCATCACATCATTGGAGTTGGGAAAGGGCCAATTTTCACATCAAATTGGCACCAACTCCCTCAAGAGATTAAAAGTTTTCCTTTTTTTACAATAGGATTTGATATCTTAGCTTCAATTTTGTTGTGTTCTTCATTTCATTCCTTTTCTTTTGCATTCAAATGGATTTCTTGAGGAATCTCTATTATGACTTGCATTTGATCTTACTAATGTGTTGGTTTATTATGTTATTGTAGGTATAGGATATTGGTTCACAACAAGTGAACAAACTCCTCTGAAATTGCAACAGAAGAAGAAAGAAGCATCCCATCAGAAGACAAAAGAGAGGAGATAATATTACCTTGCCTTCTATCCTTAATAGATTTATGAAAAAAAGAAATGTTCCTATCACTTTCCTAAAGCCACACAATTTAAAACTTTTGCTTCCAAAAATTTTCTTCCCTTGATTCCCATTCTTCCACTACCTTCATAGCAACAGCTTCTAGCCTAGCATTATCCTCAGTGAGACCCTGATCCCAAATCTAACAAGTAACATAATCCAAGTGAACTTGTGCAATCCTCTTCTCCTAAAAGATGTTACCAAAGTGGTACATATTCCAACGTTTCAACATATACCTAATATACTGATGTTTCTTGGAGAAGGAACACATTCTAGTGTCATGAGTTTGCTTCTTGTGATGCCACCAACTAGGAACCAGATCATGAAGAGACACATCACTTAACCACATGAGCTGAAATATAAAGGACTAGTTTCTATAATAATGAGAGAAATATGCTAAGAGTTTGATCGACCAATGATCAGACCCACACCAATCTAAAATCTCTAAACTAGTCATCCACCTGTCACCAACCTAGAAGCTAGATACCAAAAACCTATGTAACCTCTCAGACTTCCCCTCTCCTCCTATTATTCCAAGTAAATATACCATTATTTGGCTTTATATCCACCAAATTCAACATAGCAACATTATCCCTTAGGAGATCAGAAGAAGGATCTAGATGAGCACTACCCCCTCTTCTCATCTAGTAGGGAAACAACATTGAATTCCCCTTCCAAAATCCAAGGAATAAATGGGTTCAAAGAGCTTACATACCTTATATGAGTCCAAAGATGTGCCTTACTGGATAAATCAGTAGGAGCATAAATGTTGGTGAAAAAATTAGATCTCACCTGACTCCAAATTATAAGCAACAAGTGAAATAGAATTCCTGCAGGAGAACCACCAAAGTGGACTAACTTAAATGAAGATCTCATAAGCAGGAAACCCCACCAGAGCTACCATGTGCTCCTAAACACTAACATTGACCTCTACCCAAAATATTTTCAGCCACATTCAATATATTGTCCACCGATAGTTTCTTGAAGGAAAACAAAATCTGGAGAATGATCATGAATCAAATCTTGAATAGCCTTTTTTTAAGGGATTTTATTCATACCACTCACATTCCAAGAGAGCACAATAATCATTGGGGAAGGGAAAAGTGGGAATGAGTAGTCCTCACTGATCTAGACTCCACCAACATCTCACTAGTTTGCTTAACCTTTTCTTGGTCCTCCTTTATTCCCACCTTGAGAGACTTCTCAGACATCCCTTTTTTGGGGGATTTCTTTGTAAGCCCAAGAAAGTGGAAGAGATTTATTTTTACCTGGTTCAAGAACAATCTTCTCACCAGTGTGACTAGAGACCATAACAATAGAAATGTCATTAGCATCTAGCAACAAACTGAAATCTCCCAGAACAAAAGTAGAGGGAGGAAGATTTGTCTCCATCTGAGTCTTCTGCTTCCCTACTTGAGTTAGGCTAGGGATGTCAATTGGTTGGAATCTAGTATTCTTCTCAAATAAAGAGCCAAAAATCTCTTGCAAATTAAAAGGAATCCCCTCTTCCTGAACCAAGTCCTCTAGCACATCAAACCTATTAAATGTCTCCTCCTCCTACCTATCCTTTAGGGTTCTCTTTTGTCCCCTACCTCTGTTGTGATTCTTAACTAGGACAAATCCCTCCTTATTAGCCATAACCCCCTATATGGGAGCCTTGTTCTTGTCCAAATTTGGGGTAGACTGAGAAGGATCATTACCCAAACCACAAGCATGTGAAGCGTGTGGGAACTTCCATTGCAAATGGTCATATTCATGACACAACCTACACCTGAAAGGTAATGCCTCATAGTCTAATTGTTGAGTCCAGGAATGTGATCCAATACTCGTTTCTATAGAATATGGCAATGGATTATTCAAATCAATTTCTACATGCACACAAGCAAAGGAAAGAACCCTCTTGTTTAGTGTTTGCTAAGAAGGACCAATGGACTTACCAAGCAAGAGGGCGATCATCTGCAATATGTCCCTTCTCTAGCATTCCAGAGGAAAGTGAGGGAGACGGAACCAAACCAGGACCTTGGAAGGGAGCTCTTCCACCAAGTTGAAACCAACATGCTATGGTTTTATAAAAAGACCCACCTAATTATAAAAATAGGGCCCAACTTCAAAATCCCTATTCTGATCAACCACACAATAAAAATCTACATTAAAAAATTGCTAGCAGCTAACATGATGTCAAAATCCCCTTTAGGGTTCCATGTCTTGCAAACCTAGGAATCAAGGAACAAAAGCAACACCCTCATCCCCATAAGCTTTTAGATCAAAACATGGTTGTTGTAATATTCCACGTCTTCAACCACTGATTTTGGTTGTATCACTAGGATTGGTCATTCCTAGGATTTCTCCAAACACCCATTCACCTTCTTCAATCTGATAGCACCATTCTTTAATGATCTTGCATGAGGAAAATCTAAGTTTGAAAAATCCAAACCACCACTAGATGGAATGGAGGCTTGATCTAGCTTCTCCAAAGGTGCATGCAACGCCATCGAGACCTGATCCACTCTACCCCACTCCCCACACCAATGACAAAAATCAACAAAAAAAACCTAATAAAAGGGTGGCAGAGAAAAGGGAAGCAAAGTATGAAAACCCTCACTTATACAAGCACCGACACCAATTCCAAGGCTCAAATCCAAACCCCAAACAGTGCCTCTCAAGTGAGAAATACAAATGAAAACCAAAAACACAGACTTAGGGAAACAAGCACAGAGAAAAGAAGCAACAAAAATGAAATTTGAGAGCCCCAAATGGAAATAAGTGGCCACCCCAAGTCGACCCCAGTGCAGATCAGAAATATCCCACCCCCGAATGCCAGAAAACACCAGCAATTTAAAGGAGAGAGGATGTAGAGCTAGGGAACAAAATCCCTAGCCAATGCACACTAGCAAAACAAACACAACTCCATCCTTCCACCTTTCCATTAGTAGAATTTGGAAAATAAATGACTACATGACTAAAAAACTTAGTCACAACAACTAAAAATATGACTAAATTCTACTAATTTTTTACAACTCAGCTATAAATGAGTAAATAAATGACTAATTTGGTTGGTGACTAAAAAATTATTTGGTCACACAAATAAAAATGACTAAATAGTTAGTCATTTATTTATAAAATCATTTAAGGAATCAAGAACCAATAGCCCACCAAAATACTCTAATAAACATAATCTATAACTTTCATCGAAAGCTTATTTTCAGGCGTAGCCCACCAAAATGGAGTTTTAATTTTAATAAGCATACTTAAAACCTTCTTTGAAACCTTATTTTCAAGTGTATCCTGCCAAAATGGAGAAGTGTTTCAGTAAAGAATGATACATAATGGTAAGGAGATGTGCGTGATAGGAGGCATAGGATTCATTATTGCTTATCTTATTTCCGCTCTACTCAACAAGGGTTACATTGTCCGCACTACTGTTTGTAATCTAGGTATTTAATTGACATATATTTGCATAATCTCAAATTCCTTTAGATGCTTTTGAAGTATCAATTTATCCTATTTATGGTTTAGAATGTATCCTATATAGGGTTTAGAATGATTTCTTTTAAAAAAAATTTAAAAAAAATTATGTATTTTCCTATGATTAGATAATGTGGAGATCTAAATTTTCCCCAGCTCACTGTCCTCTTTGACACTGTATTCATTACTCCAGTTGCTAGGGTTTTGCATGTGACATCTTTAATATCTTCATGACAGTGGCTTTTAAATAGATCTCAATTTTTTCTTTAATCTTTATCATGGTAACCCTTGAGTTCCAAAATCCACCTTCAATCTCCTCTAAGAATGTTGTCTTAAGCTAGACTACATAGTATGCATATAAAGCAAATCCTTCATACCTATAGACACATAAAATGTCCTAATTGATACTGAATATCTGATTCTAATCAACTAACACCGTTTCTTCTAAAATCATCTCAAATTGATCAATTAATTGAATAATCAACATTATTTAATTAAAATTAGCAAATTCAGCTATTAATCAAATAATTAAATTTATTGATTAATTCACCCTTCTTCTAACTAATTATTCATCTTATTTAATTAAATCAAATCATTTATTTAAATCCTCTTTTAAATCCTCCCATTTGATTAAATCAGTCAAATCAAATGTCACAATCTCCTAATTCACTCCAATAAATTAATCCTAAATCGGCTTTATAATCATCATTATCAATTCCTCCATCTTTTAACTCCTCAAGAGTTAAATCAACCCATAGTCAACTAACCAAGTTGCACATGAAAATAATTTCAATTAATTATTTAATTCATCTATTTTCCCTCACCAAGGCATATTCCAAGGAATATTCCTCTCAACAACCTCTCATTCAATTTCCCTCCAAAGGTTTTCAAAAACCTATCACATCCTCTTACATTTACAATAAATTCTCTTATAACCTTTCAAATCCTCTTACATCCTCTCAAATCTCATTCAATTCCTCTTACACCATTTTCAAATTCTCAACCAACAACATTTACTTTTCTTCCATCCTCCTCCACTCATACATTTCCCAAAATGTGCTCCACCCTCATCCAATAAAATTGTGACACTTGGCACATTCTCAGTGGCTCCCATTTTATCCCACATTCACCAATTTCCTCCATTCTTCAATCCTTGACTTCTATAAATAAAGGCATCATTTTCACAATATGGATCCACATCTTCATGCATTTCCATTATAGTCATTTGAGTTCGTAGCTTTCCATATTTTCATCATCTTCAAGCAATTTAGCTAGATTATTATCAATTTTACACTTAGAACATCTACACTTCATCAAGCTTATCAAAGGGACTAGGAAAGGGCTTCTTTCCACATCAAAGGAGCACCACTCCCCCTATGGGATGGAGGTTTAGTTGATTTAATTTAGATTACATGCTTTGTTTTGTTCAATTTCTTGTTATTTCATGTTTTCTAGTGATTTTGGTTAAAGAATTTCATAGGGAACACTAGATTGTCTTTCTAACATATTTGAAACTTGTTTGTGGATCTCTTGTTAGTTTGTACAATTTTGGTGCTCACATTTTGGCAGTAGAAGGAGGGCTGAGAATTCTAACATGTTAAATTTTACTTGATTTTCCCAATTTTCATAGATACATGAACACGACGCTGCTTTTCTGCAAATGAGATCTCACAAAGCGCTGCTTTTTTTCTACAACACTGCTTTCTCTACATCCTGCCACATATGCATGCCTCTGCCACTTCTGATTTACCACCACATTTGCACTCTATCTTCTGTCTTTAAATTCTAACCGTAGAGTGCTACTTTTGTAATCATGTCGCATTCGTTCTCTCTGTCTGCTACAGAGCATCACTTTTGCATTTAGCAGGGCATCATGTTTTTCTTTTAGCATTACATTTGACAGTTTTTTGTAGGAAACAAGGGAGGATCAAAATTTGAAGACTTAAAAGCATTTTTTAATCCTCTTTGTGATTATATTGGGTTTCAATTTCTGCATTTCATTTCCTAGGACCAACTAGATTCAATTTGGGCTTAAAATTAACCATCAATTCAAGTCTTTTCAAGTTGGTTAAAATTGAACCTTAGACACTTACTAGAATTTTTATTTCGGTCTAAAATTAAACAAGCAACTTCAACATTTGGCTTTGGGTGCTATAAAAAGAACTCATTATTGCCTTTGAGGACTAAAAATAATTAGTGTTTGCTTTGTTTTGTAATCTCCTTTTCAAACTCATGTCATTCAAATGCATATACACTTCTCTCACACTTCACGGTGATCTTGAGAATCAAAATCATTTTGGTGACATTAGGTTGTCTAAAAGATTGCCTCCACATTTCAAATTTGGGTTTTTTAAAATTGAAAAAATCATGCTAGTGTGAGAAAAGGCATAGCATGTGTTCTCTCTTCATGCAAGAAAAGATGATCAAACTACAGATGTACTTACTTGCTATTGTTCACCTTTAGAGGGCCTGCTTTGGTGGGAAAAAGTACTCACCCCAAGGGAACGACCCAAGCAGTAATGAGCATAAGCCAAGCTCTTCCAAACTGCTATATAAATTTGTGGTTGCGATGAAAATTGTAAACAATGGGAAGCGGTACATGATAGCTCTCCCCTAGTATCTTTATGGTGTGTAAATCCCTTTTTCTAATGGTTGGGAGACCTCTCACAAGGATTTTATCATTGCATTCCCTAAACTGGGTGCCCTTATTACGAACCTTTGTGTAGAAGCCAAAAATCCCTAATATTTGTTGGTGTTAGGAGTTCAGACCTCTGAAGCCATCCCACATACTTGTGGTTCTTATTAGAGATGAATATTTTGTCATGGGAGATTCATGAGAACTTGAAGCTTGGTTGACCCATAGAAGTGAGTGTCATGAAGGGGAGCCAGTGTAGTTAAGCTTCTAATAATCTGCTCTGAATAAGCACAGCTAGAGAAATCCAAGTGGGAATTCAACAAATATATCCATTTCTATCCTAGGGTTGTGCAATCTGTGAGTCAGTTAAACACATTGCTTGAAATCTCAAAACTTAAAAACAAACATTCAATGAGGTCATCAAATTTCAAACCCTTTAGAAAGAGCAAATACCTTTGAAAATTCTAAGTATTACTGCTTGTGCCTAAGGATTATATCCTTAGAGGCTTCTAAATATTTGGGTCTATATCTCATTTTTCTCTCTCTATAGGGAACTATTGCCTTGATTCTATTGATTTCCACACAATATACCTTGTGGGATGAAAATAAATTGATACAGACATTTAGTTTGAAAAGCTAAGCAAGAAAGTGTTAGTGGTAAAAAGAATCCATTAAGGAAAGATAAAAGATAATTAAACCCCACACATGTGTTTGATCAAATAATTTTCCACAAGATCAAAATCCCAAAACCAAAGTCTATCAATTGTCACAAGCGTCTTAGTCCAAGAAATCTCAAGAAACGCCAGTCCATGCTTTACCAAGTCAGAGAAATATTACTTTATAACTTTTACAAACATGCTTCAAAGGACAATCCAAACTTGTACTCATTTTGTTATTGTCAAAATCCAGCTCTTTTCCAACGTTTTGAGTATCTCACTTTGTAGGGTTGAAAAGTTCTTAGAAGTATAGCATGTTCTTCAATACCTAGGTATTGTAAGCAAAAGTCTCTCTAGGTTTGCCTAGGATCAAAATCAACACTTTCATCCATCCTCAAACATCAATCAAATCCCATATCACAAACAACTCTTAGAAATCTTGGAAAAATCATTCATACTAGATTTTTGGAAAATCCTTCAAAACAAAATCAAAATCATCTTGTTTGACTAGGTGTGTGTGGACGAATCCTTCCTCATATACTTAGTTAAATTATCATCCTTGTGGAAAAGTTTATTCCAATATAACATCTAACATCTTGGGTTTTATAAGTTCATTATCCAAAATCCAAATCAAATCCAAAGTCAACAATCCAAAAGTCCTAAAGTCTAGTATCCCTCCAAGGTTTCTTAAAAGTTCAATCATTCACATCATCCATTTATCTCATCACCATCATTTGATCCTTAACATCCTAGATTTTCTTTTTTTTACCTAAAGTTTATACCAACCTATGGAGTTAGAGGTTTACCTCCCATATTCTTGAAATTTGATCCTTATTTTATGGTCCAAACTAGATATCAACACAAGAAAACATGGAAGCAAACAAAGAAACATCCACTTCAAGTGACTTGAGTCAAACTGCACCTGAATTCAACCACATCGAATCTAACAATCCCCCACTCAACCTTCCTCAACTACCACAAGATCTTCAAGAGGGAGGTTGCCAAGCGGAGGATGTTACCAACAATGTCCTAGGAATGACTAAAGACGAAATCATGGAGATAGTCAAAAATCCTAATAACCACAAGATTGTCAACACAATGATGAGACTTAATCCTTCACAATACATGATAGCATTAGCAAAGGAAGGGGCTAAACTCCCTTTCGATTATGATGTAAGCACTAATATGGAGAAACCTCTTGGGATTATGCCACTGGTATCATTCACACCATCCTTCCAAAAGATCATCCAACCCATCGTACAACCAACATCATCTCATGCTCTAGGTCAACCTATGGTTACCAAGGGAAGTACATTGCTTCACACTCTTCAAATGCATGACCTTGTAAATAACCAAGACTTGGATACAAACACCATCTTGGGTCTACCAAATATCATTCCTCAAGATCCAAAGCATCCATACATTCCACTCATTTTTCATGACACCAACAATCCTTCCACTTTCGCCACATCACCAACATATTCTCTTGATACGCAAGTCTCTCTCCCCATGACTTCATAAGGACAAGTGGGTCTATTTGGACAATGGGGAATCTTTGATGCCTCATCATCACTTCCTCAAGAAAACACACCACCCATCTTTCCACCTTTTCCCCCTCCAACATCAACATCCACACCAATCCTTGGTTTAGGGCAACCCCCTTTACCAATCATCAATAAACCAAATCAAAACAATCCTCCGATCATGAATCAAATCAACATACCAAATCCTCCAAGTATGCCACTAATATCACAACACGAGGTGGCACCAATCCAAACAACACAATCAATCGCTACACCATCTATAACACCTCAAAATGTGGTCTCTCAAGGACCTAGCATATCAATCGCACCATCTACCACACAACCCATTGTCATCACTCAAACACCTCAACAAAATCTCATCACAACATCTCGCGCCATTCTCAATCCTCCACCACCACCACCAAATCCAAACATGGCAAATCAATACAACATCACACAAAAAGCTACCAAACAAGCCTATCAAAAAGAATTCTAGCAATTTCAAGCTCAATAAGCCACAGAAGCTACACAGTTAGCTGCTCAACAAGCATAGGCACAACAAGCTACACAACAAACATGACAGGTTTCCCTAGCATAAGCACACACTTTATTGTAACAACAACAAGCCACCCAAGCCGCACAGGCTGCACAAGCCACATAGGTTTCCTAAGTTGCACAAGCCTCCCAACAAGCTCAAGCTCAGGAAAAAGCTCAGTATCAAGTGCAGCAAGCTCAAACACAAGCTTTGTTATAGCAACAAGCTTATCAGTAAGCTTTGCAACAATACCAAGCACAACAACAAGCAACTCAATTACAAGCCCAACAACAAGCATTTTTGGAACAACAACAATTGCAGGCATACCAACAAGCATTTGTGACACAAAAAAAACTTGTAGCAGCCTCCCACGAACACACAAAACAACCCACCCGTCACTCAAGCAATCAAACCACCCCAAAACACATTCATCCCACCACCTGATCCACAAAATGATGTGTCTGCACAAATCAAATTTCTCTCAGAACAAGTACTAGACCTACAATTGGGATAAACAACAAAAACACAAGGGAATTTGTGCCCCTATCCATTCAACAGAAGAATTGCAATGGTTCCATTCCCACAAGGGTTCGAGATACCTAAATTTGACAAATATTGTGGGACTGGCAACCTTGAAGATCACATCAGGGAATTTCATGTCCACTATATTGAATTTGAATACGATAAATCTTATTTAATGTGACTATTCGGGTGTGTGCAAGAAGTTGAGTCCACTTTTTGGCCAAAAAGTGGAAGTGTTTTCCCTGATTTTCAGAATTTGACACATTTGACCTTAAAATTTGAAGCACTTAGAGATGGAATCTTCAAAAAATTCACTAATCATAAAATGTAGTACTCAGAGTCTAGTTTCCAAATACGTAATTTATTTCAATACCCAGATTGTAAAAATTGAGTTTCAATAGGCGTTTCTAAAAACCACTGTTTAAAAGTCACTTTTTTATACCATACCATGCACGTGTACGACATCCATGTTTTGACCTAAATTATCATTTTTTCTAAATCCTTTTGCGAAAAGATTTGTGACTCACTAAAGCTTGCTTTTAATTTTTTTTTTGTAATTTTTTATTGAATTCTTTTTTTATTAAATATTTATTAGGCATATTTGTCATTTTGAAAAATCGTCGTGTACGACACGCATAAGATGACCTAAACTTATCATTTTTTGATTTTTTTTTAAACTAAAATTGTCTGCAATCCGTTCGTCAAAATGTTAAGTTGATCAAAAGTTATTAAAATACTAAAAAACGATAATTCAAGTTTATGGACTAGTTTCATTAGAAATTAATTGAAAAATAGAAAAAATAATCAAATTATTAAAAAAATTACATATTTGGAATCTGCACTGTCTCATCTATAATGGGTTTTAATTTCGTCAAAAAATTCTGCAAAATAGGTCTTCAAACATATGTCCAAAGTCATTATTTTCCTGTGACATTAACAGGACCTTCAAGTTGCAGGTCAAACTAGGTCCAAAGCTTAGGTTCGTCCCCAAACCAAAAAAAAAACCAAAAAATTAAAATTATAAAAACGGATCCCGTTTCATAAAAAGCCATTTTTTATGGTTCTATGAAATGGGATCCCGTTTTGAATTCTTCCAAAAACGAAAATTTCCAAAAATGGAAAGTTTTCAAAATGGGATCCCGTTTTGAAAACTTTCCGAAAATGGAAATTTTCAAAATTGAAATTTCCATTTTCGAAAATTCAAAACGATCCCGTTTAAAAACTTTCCATTTTGGAAATTTTGTTTTGAAAATTTTCAAACGGATCCCATTTTGAAAATTTTCCAAAATGGAAATTTTTGAAAACGGATCCCGTTTTTTAAACTTAGGCTCGGGATCCCGAAGCTAAACGGGATCTAGTTTTCTAAAAACGGGATCCCGTTTATTAAAAAGCGGGATCCCGTTTTTTGCAAGCCGAATTCATTTTTTTGCCTAAGGCAAAAACTTCCACGTTTCATGGACTCAACTTTGTGCACTTACCCATTCCCTCAGAGTTTTGCTAGACCAACAATGGAATGGTTCTCCCGCCTTCCTCCCAGAATTAAAAAGTTCCAGGAAATTATGGACTTATTCATACAAAATTATTCATTCAACATAGGCATGGACATGAGTATAGCAGAACTATCTACTCTAAAACAAGCCAAGGGGGAAACATTTGCATCCTTCTTGCAACGATGGCGATCCAAGGCCAACAAGAGCAAGTGGGCTATGCCCGAAGAACAACAAATTGGTACTATCATTGCCAATCTTGAAGGGACCTTGTCCTTCCATTTAAAAATGAAATGCATCACACATATGACCAGTTGATCCCCAAGGCGCTCAACATCGAAAGAGCCCTTATTGCACAAGGGAGTACACCTACTTATCAAGACAACCATGCATCAACCAATTACAACGAAAAACCTCGCACATGGGGAAAGAACAAAAATGTTACTAACGATGGTGTGGTTGACAACAAAGTTATAATCAGTGCCCCAAGACAAAACAAACAATCATATCAGCAACCGCAAATCACTAACCAAAACAATACACAAGCCAACACATAATCACAACAACCCAACAATCAAGCGGTCAATAACCTGAATGCTCAAGGGGGACCACCCCCAAGGAACAAGTATCCCCCTAAACGAAACTACACACCACTTGGGGAACTGATTGAGTCTTTCATGCAACAACTCGTACAAGCAAACCTCATCAAGATCCCTATTTATGAAAATTATCAAGAGTCTCAAGTTAAACCACCATGGTATAATGAGAAACATCTTTGCAATTTTCACAAAATTAAAGGACACACGACAGCCAGTTGCATGAGACTTAATCTAATTCAAGGCCTCATTGATGACAAAACTATAACCATTGAACAACCCGCAGGAAACCAAGATCTCAAAATATACAAGAATCTGATGCCTGATCACAATAAGGGAAACAACAATGGTAAGGAAAAGTATAATAATGTGAACCATGTTGTTGCATCCTTAGATGAGTGGGTCACCGTTGTCAATATCAAAGGATCTAGAGCCAACTATGGAGTCACCACATGTGGTGGCAAAATTACCATTTGAGGACCATCCCAACCACCCAAGGCATCCACCACCAATCCAAATTCAATCCCCAATCATTATAATGTCTTGGATCAACTAGAAAAGACTCTCGCCCATATTTCCATCATGGAACTATTAAAACTACCACTTGCACATAGGGAAATCCTAGAAAAAGCATTGGTTGCATCCACTATCCCCATAGATCTTGACGTAGACCAATTCCAAGCTATGGTCAAACATATCACCACCCCACATCTCCTAACATTTTTTGATTAGGACTTCCCAACTCAACCATCTCATAATTGTGCACTCTCTTAAAGTCCTAGACCATAAGAATAAAGTCAAATGAATCTTGGTGGATGGAGGTGCAGGGTTGAATATTTGTACTCTCAATGTCATTGAAAAAGGAAATGGTATTACTATCAGGGCATATGATGATCAAGAATGGGTGTCTCAAGGCACCATTCAACTCCCTATTCAAGGAGGGCCAGCAATCATGGAAACTACATGTTGAGTCCTTGATCTTGAATTACCTTACAATATCCTCCTAGGACACCCATGGATCCATGGGATGCAAGTTGTCGCATCCACCTTCCATCAATGTGTAAAGTTTCCTTATCAAAATCAAGAGGTCACAGTCCATGGTGATCTCAAACCATTTTATTATTACAAAAATATGGAAGCCAAGTACTACAAGAGATCCCTCAAGTCCCAAAGAATGATGAGGGACCCACATCTCCATATATAGACCCATCTACCCTATCCTCCACTTTTGAGACAAAGACACCCCCCATTCCAGACGTCTCCAATATTAAATTCATTATCCAAGATAATGTGTGTGGGGACTACAAAATGAAAAATAGTACCTTTGTAATAGGAGAGTTACCTCAATCTCCTCAATCTCATGGGAAACCCCAAATGATTGACACACCATCTCAAACCTTCAAAGCATACCCCTCAAGATTCAAAAGATGGGGGAACCTAAGTTAGGAAGTGGTAGATGAAAGGGATATATCAAGCTTATTGTATCAAGATAAAAAGGACCGTACCTAACCTTCCCATCAACAATGACAACAAAGGACTACAATTAATGCAAGGATGGGGCTATAAAAAAAATGAAAAGCTTGGGAAAAATGACAATGGCCTTTTGGAACCCATTATTCCTAAGAAGCACATGAATAATCTTGGCCTTGGATGTACCCCTCCAAAGATAACCATACGTGGCAAATGTGCCCCGGTTAAAAAAGTCAAAGCTCCTCCTCAGTTACCTGTATCCACAGGTTTACCTTTAGATAATTATACCTTTGATATAACCAATATGTGTGATGAGGACCCCATCACTGACCTACCCATGTTATTTGAGGATTCCTCCCTCTTCATGATCAGTACCCTATCTTTCTAGCCAAGTAATTAGACCAATGAACTAAAACTTTTCTACCCCTAACTCATCAATTATGACCAAAGATGACCACCTATCTTAGACACATTCAAAAATGATGAGGCTCTCTCAAAATTCATGGGATTGTGGATGTAGACACAGAAAATATATCGATTGATCCTATCACACCTGATTCTAATTTTACTAACACCAGTTCATCCTGAATCATCTCCCTGCTAATCATTTAATTAAATTCATCACATTCCATCTCTTAATTAAATAAATCAATTTTATCTGATCAAGTCATCATCTCCTATTAATTAAATAAATCATTTTTTATTTAATTAATCCTATAGTCCCTCTTTTAATTAAATAATTCATTTTATTTAATTAATCTCTAAATCATTCCATTAAATTAAATAAATTAATCTTTATTTGATTTAATCTAACACCAACTTCTTTAATTAAATAAATCAAAATCTTTATTTAATTAAGTCTAAATCATTTTCCTCTCATTTTGATTTATTTCAATCCAAAAATATAAATCAAATGGTCAAATTAGCTAATCCCTCATTAAATTAATCAAATCCTGATTAATTTAATCTTAATCCATCAAATCCTATAGCTTTTGCCACTTGCTCATGAAAATCAATTTATCAATTTATTAAATCATCTATTTACTTTCAAAAAGGCATCAAAGATGGAATATTCCTCAAATTTGAAATCTCCCCCTAAAAGGACTTGTCCCTTCCAACAAAGCATTTAAAATCTCTTACATGTCCTTTTCTTGAAGCATGTGCATTTTCTTCACCTTTCATCTCATCCTTCAAGCCATCTTTTGAATTTTGAATTTCCCCCTCTTTGCACATTCTTCAAAATGTTCTCATCCTCCTTCCATTAGCATCTTGACAAGTGGCACAATGCCATTGGTTGGTCTTTTATCCCACATTCATCCATTTTGCCTCATTCTCCATCATTCACATCTATAAATAAGAAGCTCTTCTATTGATTTAGGGGAGACAACTTGAGGCAAAGTCATTATCTCCAAATTCGAAGCCAAGTTTATCCATTGTTCATCCAAGTCTCCATTTTTATCATTTCATAGCTAGGTTATGCAGGAATTTCATCAAGAAAGCATCCAATCTTCATCAATTCATCACAAAGCTTATAAGGGATTGGGAAAGGGCCATTTTCTACATCAAATTGGCACCAATTCCCCCATGGGATCATGAGTTTGCTTGCATAATTAGGATTTCATTGCTTTCTTATTGTGTTCTTCAATTTTATTTCCTATTTTGAGCATTGCTAATGGATTTTATGGGGAATCTTAATTCTTACTTACATTTGATCTAACTATGTGTTTTTTATTGTGTTTTGTAGGTATTAGGATTGGGGTTCCACATTTGGTGCTAGAAGGAGGGAAGATCTCAAGTTTAAATCACGTTTTTTAACAAAATTTCATGCTTTTCTCTATTTTTGTGTGTCTACAGGGAACAACATCGCTATCAGTTAAGTGGCACCATACAACACCACTACTAGTTTAGCGTCGCCCTACAACACCGCTTCAAACTTCAAACTACATCGCTCAGACTTTCCTACCGAGAATTCAAAATTCTTAACTCCACTACTGATTCAAATCTCATGTGTTGGAATTCTCAAACTTCAAACAACACTGCTAGGAAAAACTCTAATGCAATCACGCTCTTTGTTTTATTGCATAGTGACATGTGCAAAATTAGCAGCGCCATATAGAACCGCTAGGTTCCTCAAACTACACCGCCTGTGCAGACTCCGCCGTTGGAGTGAAGTAAAAAGTGAAAATTTAGTTTTTATAACATGTGCTTTTCTAATTTTGATCATTTGGATTATTAATTGCTTTCCTAACCTCTGTTTTGCAGTTCTAACTAGTTTTTTTTAGGTTGGCTTGATCAAAGGTGAAGGAGGAAATCAAATTTAAAGTTGCCTTATGACATCATCATCTCATGATATCAAGTGTTTTTAAACACTTCAGTGTTTGTTGAATACTCTTAGATAACTCATAATCTCTCTTAAAAAATTTGTTATCTTTCATGTGCTTAGGATATACTAAATTTCTTTTGGGCTCTAAGAAGAACACTACAAAGGTTTTCAATTTTTGCTACAAAGGGATTTAAAAGAACTTTAGGACAAACTCACTAGATTTGGTTTGAGGATTAACAATTGAACAAGGAAATCTCCATATTTCATTTTTGGTGCTCTAAAAAGAATCAAATCATTGCTTTGTGGATTTAAAATGAACAAGTGTTTCTTTTTTTTGTAATTGCTTACTCAAAGTAATGCCATCGAAAAGACGTGTGTGCTTCTCTTGCACCTCATGGCGATCTTGAGAATCAAAAGGCTTTTTGGTGGTCTTAAGTTGGGTAAAGTGATTTCCTTCACATTTCATTTTGGATAAAAAATTGAACACATCTTGCGAGTGTGAATGGAACATATGGTGTGTGTTCTCTCTTTGTTTCACAACAAAGATTGATTGAACTATGAGTATGTTTTCTTGCTTTTGTTTAGCTTAGAGGACCTGCCTTGTGGGAAAAAGTGATCACCCAAGGGAATGACCCAACCGGAAACATGCTAAAGACAAGCGACTTCCAACTAGTATATAAGTGTGGATATTGGAACAAAGGCCAATATCACGATGGTCATCCCGACGAGAAGGGCAGTAATGATCTCTCGCTGAATGGGTGATCGCCCACGAATAGAAAGTCTGTATTAAAACCCTTGTTTAGAAAAGGCCAAAATTCTTGATCTATTTGTTAGTGCAAGAACGGTCGTTCTGAAGCCACCCCACACTTTTACGAATTTTAGTAGAAATGGAAAGTATGCCATGGGAGTTTCATGGGTTTTGATGCTTGGCTGCCCCGTATAAGTGAGTGTCGTGGAGGGAAGCCAGTGGGGTCAAGCATCTAACCATTCACTAAAAGTAGGCATAGCTGGACTTGTCCAAGTGGGGATTCAACAAATACAGTCTTTCATATCCATAGGATTGTGCATGTTCTTAGAAACAAAACACTTTGCTTGTTCGTAAACATTTGGAAAAAAACATTCAACATTATCATCAAACTTCAAACCCTTTAGGAAGAAAATATCTTTGACAAAATTCATGTGTTATTACTTTCCCTTGGGATTCTATCCGTAGAGGTTTCTAAACACTTGGATTTATATCTCAATTTTCTTACTAAAGTCAACAATAGGGAGCTTTTTCCTTAAATTCCTTGATTTCCACATAATACACTTTGTGGGATGATAAGAAGTTAAGACATTAGACAGTCAGTTTGAAACCTAATCAAGATTTTTTTGTGGTAAAAAGAAGTCACTAAGCAAAGCTAAGAACAATTGAACCCCACACATGTGTTTCAAATGATTTCACGTAAGATCACAATCTGGAAACCAAATTCAAAAGCTCTTAGTCCAAAAGATCATCAAAAGCATCTCTCAATGCTCTATGAATTTAGACAAAGATTACTTTTCAATTTTTATAGAAGAGCTTCAAGAAACAGTCCCCATTTGTATTCATTTTACTATTGTCAGAATCTAAGAGTTTTTCAACAATTTGAGCATCTTGTTTAGAGTAAAGTGTGTTCTTCAAAATCGAGGTCTTGTAAACAAGAGTCTTTTTAGGTACACATCAGATCAAAATTAAAACCTTCATCCATCTTTCAAACATCAAAACCAAAATCATTTCACTAGCAACTCTTGAAAATCTTAAAATCATCCTCCATGCTAGACTTTTTGGAAAATCCATGAATCAAATCCTTGAATCAAAATCCTTGAATCAAACATCAAATCATCTTGTTTAGCTAGGTATATATAGATGCATTCTTCTCCATATGCTTAGTTGAATTATCATCTTGTTTGGTTAGGTGTGGGTAGATGCATCCTTCTCCCTACACTTAGTCAAATTATCCTCTTGTGAGCAAGTCTATCCCATAAATAACATCCAACATCTTGGGATCTATTTGTTCATTATCCAAAATCCAAACAATCCAAACCCAACCAAGGTCAAATCAAAATCAAAGAATCCAAGAATCCAAAAAAAATAAAATCCAAAACAAATCCAAGAATCCAAAAAAGTCCCAAAGGTCTAGCATTCCCTCAAGATCTTCTAAGAATTCAATCATTTATATCATCCATATTTCACACATTTCATCATCACACCTTTGATCCTTAAATCATCCTAAATTTTCTCTTTTTGTACTTAAAATTAGATCACTCCAAAGAATTAGAGATTCATCTCCCACATTCTTGAAAATTGATCCTTATTTTATGGTACAAACTAAATCGCAACACAAGAAAAACATGGAATGTAAACTTTCTCCATATATCATGAGTGATCTAATTCAACCAAACTATCAAAGACTTACAAAACCAATAGATTATAAAAACTCACATTTATACAATCCATACATGGGATCATTCGCTCCTACAAACCTCAATGGTACAATAAATGTGAGTATGCCCAATCTGAATTTTGGAACACCTTTCGCCATGGTAGATTTAAATCAAAGTCCAAGCCTATGAATCTATCAACTAAACAATCAATGCATGAGTCTTCAAACGAACAACATTATTCCACCAAATCCATACATGCCAAATGTGAATATACTAGGTACAAGTGTTTCAAATCCACACTTGGTAAACTTTTGGGTAAATATGTTTGGGAATCATACAAATGTTGTTCAAAGTCCAAACAAGATGATAATGACTCCATGTATTGATCTGAATCAAAATAACACCATGCAAAATCAAAGTTACCTAAATCAAGGCAATGTGATTCCAAACCATAACAATGTTCAATTCCAACCTATCATGCCAAATCTAAACATCATCCCAAATCATAACATTGTCCAAAATCAATTTGTCCACGATCCTATACAAACACCACAAGTATGCATTCCAAATATGCTTTAACAAAAACCAAATCAACTATATTAAGGGTGTCAAGATCAAAATCAAGATCAAATTTTGTGAGATCAAATTGCTTCACTTGCCAAAATAATTGATTCATTGTGCCAAGACACATCTTCACTCCAAAATCAATACACTCTTCCATTGGTTGAACCATGTCATCAAAGCATAGAGTTGTGTCCACAACCACATCAAGAACAACATCTCCAATGTCAAGAGGTTAGATATCAAGATCAACAACATCAACAACAAAACCAACCTCCACATCTCGAAGATCAATCACCACATCTCAAAAATCAATCACCACATCTCCAAAATCAATCACCATAGGGTCAATTCAAAGTACAAATCTCACAGGGTGACAAACGAGAATACACACCACTTAGGAAGTCGATCGAATCGGTCATGCAACAGTTTGTGCAGGAAAAACTCATCACAATTCCCACCTATAAAAACTATCAAGAGCCCTTAGTGAAACCACCATGGTACAATGAAAATCACCTTTGTGGTTTTCAAAAAATAAAGGGACACGACATCAGATTGTATTAGACTAAAAAATATCATCCAAGACCTGATTGATCAAAAAATAATAACTATTGGGGAAAATAATTAGGATTCAACAACTAGCGATAGCATTAAAAATCTCTCCACCACAATTGTTGAAAACAGTGATCAAGACCTATCTATCAATGAGCACATTGAAGATGTTTCCACCCCATTCGATGACCAACTCACCATACATCAAGAGCCACTTTTTAGTCATCTATTTTAAGAAGTATTAGAGTTATTTGATCCCATTGACATAATCTATGATCCATTGACCAATGATCATATTGAAAATGTCTCTACATCACCTAATGAGTTAGAGAGCATATCTCAAGAATTTATTCCAAAACATGATCAAAATCTTTCACCAAAGTCTAGGAATGTCCCTTTCAAAGACATATTGACATCCTTTGACCTCATGGTTAAAGATTCTGAAGGAATCCTTAACTCAACATTTGATACAAGTCCACTCAAAGATCAAGAGGATATTGAGCCATTTCCCATGCCTAATGAGGATATCCAAGAACCCTTTGTAAGCAATCCACCCTTTGAAATGGACTCATGTCAAGAACTTGATCCAAAGCATGTTGAAAGGAATTCCAAAATCATTCAAGATCAAGAATTTCTATCCCCAAGCTACTACAATGATCTAATGGGCACTCTCCTATCTATGCAAGATGATCATATCCACATAACACATACTCCTCCACCTACCCCTGGGATGATTTATTTGGATGGACACGTAGATAATCTTCATTTAGAACAGGATTCCTTTACTCCTGACATTATTACACAAAAAGAGTGGGTTATTGATTCCTATAGTCAAACTAAGTTGTCAACATCAGGATCATATATATCCCAAATTCAGACTGAGGACATCATGTTTGAAGATATCCAACATTATCCACTCAAAGAAATAGGTCTAACAGAATAGGACATTCCAAAGTTAGTAGAGCAGCAAATGGAAACAATGCCATCTATAGTGGTCATTTATCAGAGCATGCTTACTGAACAAGACATCTCAAACTAAGCAGAATCAAGGAATGAAGGTGCTACTACCACCATACTGGGGGAAACTTTGTCTCAAGCAAATTTTAACATAGGGAGCACAAAGAGTCCTTATGATGAAATTGATGCCAGTACTACAACCACCCATGTCATGAATCTTCATCCACCCATCACCCCATCCACGAATTGGGACCAACATCAAAAGAAGGATGTGAATCAAAGCAAAAAGAACATCATCAAAGAAAAAAAAGTTGAGAAGCATAATGGAAAAATCAAATACACATGGATACCAAAGAATACAGAGAAATATTATCCCTATCAAACTCCATTAGTCAAAGAAACTATAGGAAAAAATAAAAAGGGAAAAGTATCCATCAAAGATGTCCACAAAGGAAAAAACAAGCTTCTTAATCAACATACAAATTATATCAAGTTGTTGGTCCTAATTCCCTTCACACTTTCGTATCCACCCATCATTGCTCATCTTCCCAAGTTTGGAAAGTCAAAGGTTCCAAACTATCAACCATTCCATCTTTTATCCCTAAACAAACCCCATCCATGCCTCCACACATGATATCCAATTCTCACATTGACCATGTATTGGCAGCCACCCTTCATTATAAGGATTCAGAAGGCACTCTATTGCTATGTGCGCACAGAGACAAAGTTAATTTCGGTACCAATAAAGTAGATCAAGAATCTCAAAATTTGCATTCAAGTGCACCTATCTTGGAAAACAAGCTTCTTCAAGCCAGATATCGATGGCACATTATGAAAAAAGTATCTACATCGACACCACCAAGTGGTTCAACATGAGCTTAAAATCATCCTCTAAAGTGAAAACCACTATGGCAGTGCTTTGGATTGGTACCATGATGAAAACCTGGCAAGCAGGCGTCATGCATAGAATTGAGCATCTACGTGCACCACTTCAGGAGAAAGCATCTTATCACATCCATAATAAATCCAACATCCCATCCATCTTAGCCATAATAAATCCATTCATCCATGAACCATTTAACCAATCCATTTTCATCCATATACATCCATCTTCCCAATTATCTTGATCTTGAAAAACTTTGGTGCACACTTTACACTTGCTTATGGTAAACATCTTGACATGAGTCATTTTCATTGATCCTATCCTATGCAACATTATCTGAGACATGAAGCACTATCCAAATGAGAATTCTTTATTCAAACACCTTATCTTATCACAAGATAATCCATATCCATCCATACACCTATCTAAGCATCCATTCATGGCATTCCATACATTGGTAGACATTGGGGCAAATATTTACATCTTGCTTCAGGAATAAATCTTTATCTATATCCTCCAACTTATGGGGTGATCCAAACATTGGAAAATGTGAAATCAAATTGTTCAAAGCATTTGTAAGCAAAAATTCCAAATCACTAGCCCATGGAATATTTTGACGAGAAGATATTCCTTATCAAGTTTTATCTTTCATCGAACATCAATCCAAACAATCAATATCAGTCACATCTAATTTTCACTTTACCATCACATCAAATCATGTTCAAAACAATTTCGTTCCAAATCAAGCTTCAAAATATTGATCAATCAAATCTAATCAATCATCATCTTGGGATATCCTTCCCAGTCCTTGTGTTCCTTAACACTATCCTTGCATTGTTGTGTATCCAATACAATGTTATCAGCATCAATCCATCAATCTAATCAATCAACCTTAGCTTAGTTTTCAATAAAATCCCAAAACAGATCACTGATATCACCACACATATCCATATCCAAATCGTCAAAATCATGTGAAAAATCCAAAAACATCCAAAATCATATCAAAAAAACCCAAAAATAGGTCAAAAAATAGAAAAAATCAAAAACATAGAATCTGAACTACGTCATCTATGAGCTTAAATGTAGGCAAGGCTAATCTTTGATCAGCCCCTGAGACACAAAAACACAAAAAAATTAAAAAAAAAAAACACAAAATCCAAAAACAATCATAAAATCTCATAAAACTTCAAAACATTTGAAAACCCAAAAAATCAAAACATTTGTAAAATCTCAAAAAATACCAAAAACTGCCTCAAAACATTTCTAAAAAATCAAAAACATTCAAAAAACCCAAAAAATCCATTTGTCTCATCTCGCTTACACCCGTAATAAACATCACTCATAATAAATCATCATCACCCTCAATCTTTGGTGAAACAGTCAGAAACAAGTCTAGCAGGTTAAAAGTGAAAACTTAAATGTCAAAGTCTCAAGTCTAGGTTAGTACGTAAACAAGTTGGTCAAATTTTCATGTCAATAGCATATCATCCAATCAGTCCCATATCAAATCATCTAATATCATAATGTCCTAGGAGGCATCCTTCCTACAATGGAAATCAACATCAGGCATCACCGTAGTTTAGTCTTGGCTAGCGGTATTGAAAAACATTAACTTGTTTGTTTACTTTATCTTTTTCTTTTGACTTATCTTTTTGCGCTCATTTTGATGACCTCTCAATGATGTCCCAAACAAAAGGATTTAAAGAGAGAGGAATGGGGCAATGATCATTATCTTTTTATCTGCTATGCTCTTTGGATATACTTGTAATATAACTTGGTCATACATGCTTTGCTTGGTTTGTATGGAGGGTGTTTTAGGTGTCTTGTTGACCACACAGGAAGGCTTTCTTTTCTATGTTTTGGTCTTATATATTTGAAATATCTGAACTACATTTTGAATAAGGTTCCATATGCCAGGTGTGAACAAGAGTACTCCTATCTGATTGTCGAGTCAAAGTCCATCACACTAGGTACAATGCCATCCTGGTTCTTTATACCTTGATGCATCACGCCTATGTCTATTATCAAACATAAGGTAATTGGCCCTTTTAAAGTCCCGGCTCCTTGGTAAGCTTTGCATCATCATCATCATCATCATCATCATCATCATCATCATCATCATCATCATCCTCTTCATCTCTAATAAAGTCTCGTAGATCATGGGCTTGTTGGATCATCTTGTCATCATCTCATTTCTTCTTACTAAAATTTCTAAATCAATATCAAGTGTGTGCAATATACCCAAAGTATACAGGAGGCTACCCATGGCCGATGATTGTCTACATCATCAAATCTGTCTACATCAAACATTCGATCTAAACTAATCTTGAACCTCTTTGTCGCAATATCACCCAAAAAATTGAACCTTTTCAATTGATCTCTCGAGGGGGCAGTATACTGACGTAATTCTTCATTCGTTGGGGCAGCAGTGGGGCATCAAAAAAAATTAGAGAATTTTTGAAATTTGATCAAGACAGTTTATTCTTTGAACCAATGTAGCAAGTACTTTGCTTCAAAGAGGGGCAAAATGTAGACACGAAAAATATACCGATTGATCCTATCACACCTGATTCTAATTTTACTAACACCAATTCATCTTGAATCATCTCTTTGTTAATCATTTTATTAAATTCATCACATTTCATATCTTAATTAAATAAATCAATTTTATCTGATCAACTCATCATCTCCTATTAATTAAATAAATCATTTTTTATTTAATTAATCCTATAGTCCCTCTTTTAATTAAATAATTCATTTTATTTAATTAATCTCTAAAGTCATTCCATTAAATTAAATAAATTAATCTTTATTTGATTTAATCTAACACCATCTTCTTTAATTAAATAAATCAAAATCTTTATTTAATTAAGTCTAAATCGTTTTCCTCTCATTTTGATTTATTTCAATCCAAAAATCTAAATCAAATGGTCAAATTAGCTAATCCCTCATTAAATTAATCAAATCCTGATTAATTTAATCTTAATCCATCAAATCCTCTAGCTTTTGCCACTTGCTCATGAAAATCAATTTATCAATTTATTAAATCATCTATTTGAAATCTCCCTCAAATTTGAAATCTCCCCCTAAAAGGACTTGTCCCTTCCAACAAAGCATTTAAAATCTCTTACATGTCCTTTTCTTGAGCCATGTGCATTTGCTTCACCTTTCATCTCATCCTTCAAGCCATCTTTTGAATTTTGAATTTCCCCCCTCTTTGCACATTCTTCAAAATGTGCTCATCCTCCTTCCATTAGCATCTTGACAAGTGGCATAATGCCATTGGTTGGTCTTTTATCCCACATTCGTCCATTTTTCCTCATTCTCCATCATTCACATCTATAAATAAGAAGCTCTTCTATTGATTTAGGGGAGACAACTTGAGGCAAAGTCATTATCTACAAATTCAAAGCCAAGTTTATCCATTGTTCATCCAACTCTCCATTTTTATCATTTCATAGCTAGTTTATGCAATAATTTCATCAAGGAAGCATCCAATATTCATCAAGTCATCACAAAGCTTATAAGGGATTGGGAAAGGGCCATTTTCCACATCAAATTGGCACCAATTCCCCCATGGGATCATGATTTTTCTTTCTTAATTAGGATTTCATTGCTTTCTTATTGTGTTCTTCAATTTTATTTCCTATTTTGAGCATTGCTAATGGATTTCATGGGGAATCTTAATTCTTACTTGCATTTGATCTAACTATGTGTTTGTTTATTGTGTTTTGCAGGTATTAGGATTGGGGTTCCACAACGGGATACTCTACCATGTGGAGATCATAAAGCTAGGTTTGATATTGAGCTAGACACATATGCATACTATGGAGAAATGATTGAATCCCTCAGTCACAAAATAGAAAATTTAAGAGTAATATCTAGGTATTTAAGTGAAAACCACACTATGGCACTTTCTAATCTGAAAATAGTAAAGACAAATGACATATTCGATGGTGAAAACCTCTCTAAGGAACCAAAGGATGAGGGATTCAATCTTCCCCTTAGTGCTATTCATCAAGAAAAATCAGCAATGCTAGCCAAAAAATGCAACCCGGTCAATCTAGGGACTGAAGAAACACCACATATCACATTCTATGCAGAATCAATTTTGACCGAGGAATGGGAACTTCTAGCTACATTTCTGAGAGAAAGAAAGGTAAAATTTGCATGGACCTATGCTAACATGCCCGGTCTTGATCTAGAAGTTGCGGTTCATCATCTAGTCATCTATCCAAAGGTGAACCCAGTAAGACAAAAACTGAGAAAGATGCATCCACAAATCGTATTACTGGTCAAGCTTGAATTGCAAAAGCTCCTTGGCATTGGCTTCATACAAAATATTGATTATCCATAATGGATTTCAAATCTTGTACCCATTTCTAAACCCACTGGGGGCATTCACATCTGCATGAACTTCAGATACCTAAACAAAGCATGCTCTAAGGATGATTTCCCTCTCCCAAATATAGACATGATTGTGGATATGATGGTAGGGCATGAAATGTTATCATTAATGGATGGGTTTTCAAGGTATAATCAGATTATGATAGCCAAAGATGATCAACACAAGACAACTTTCACCTGTTCATGGGGGACTTACTACTGGAGCATGATGTTGTTTGGGTTAAAGAACACAGGAGCTACATACCAAAGAGATATGACGCTAATCTTCCATGACATGATTCACAAAACTATGGAAGACTATGTGGATGACATATTATCCAAATCAAGGAAGTGTCGAGATCACATAGCGACACTAAGCTCCATCTTTGACAGGCTAGAAGAATACAAGGTTAGGCTCAATCCTAAGAAGTGTGTCTTCGGTGTATAATCAGGGAAGCTCCTAGGGTATATTGTATCTATGAGGGGAATCAAGATAGACCCTACCAAAGCCAAAGCAATTCTTGAGATGGAAGCACCAAAAACATTGAAGCAATTAAGGGGTTTGCAAGGAAGGTCCAATCCATTCGTCAATTCATAGCATAGTTAGTAGATAAGGCTATCCCATATTCTCATCTACTCCACAAGGGGGTAGCATACAAGTGGGATGAGCAATGTGACCAGGCATTCAACAAAATCAAGGAGTACTTGTTAACACCACCGGTCTTCATGCCGCCAATCCAAAACAATTCATTGATACTCTACATATTAGCAACAACAACAACCCTTGGCACTCTCTCAACTTAGCATGATGAAATAGGAAAAGAGAGAGCCATTTACTATATCAGTAGAACCATGGTGGGACACAAGCTGAATTACACATTCATTGAGAAGGCTTTCCAAAAGTAGTGTTCATTGCACAAAATTTAGGCACTACATGTTGGCTCACCAAATTAAGCTCATCACTAGAATAGACCCTCTCAATTATCTTCTTTCAAAAGCAACACTCACAGGATGAATGGCTAAATGGGTTATGATCCTAACAAAATATTACATTGAGTATGTAGAATGGAAAGCCCTCAAAGGACAAGTAATTGTAGATCAACTAGCAGAAGCACCTATATATTCAAAAATCCCATTGGTATTAGAATTTCCCTTCAATCTTTAATCTAAGTGCAATAGATCATTAGAAATTATATTTTGATAGGTCCTACACACAGCATGGGTCAAGAGCAGGAGTCTTCTTCATCACACAACGAGGAGATTTCATACTGAAGTCATATAAGTTGTCTTTTCCTTGCACAAACAACATTGCAGAGAATGAGGCTCTTGTCATAAGACTCAAAATTACAGTACAATCGTAGATTATGACACTTAAGGTCTATGGGGACTCTCAGCTAATCATCAATGAAGTCAATGATGAATACCAAACAAAGGATGGAAATCTCACCCCATATAAGAAATTGGTGGAAAGCCTCAAGGAATTCTTCATTGGCATCACAGTTGAGAAAATACCAAGGTCACACAACAGAGCAACTAATGCTATGGAAACAATTGGATCACTACTGGATATCACATGCAATGTCCATAAACATGAATTCATGGTAGAGAAACTTCTCATACCAGCTTTCGAGAATCCAAAGTCTGAGTTCGTGTGTGAAATTGTTGGCCCCGATAATCCTTGGTACCATTACGTATACACATACCTAAAAATAGGAGTCCTCCCTGCTAATATCACCCCAAACCGTAAAAGAACATTTGTCAAGAAATCATCTCGTTTTGTTATCTTAGGTGGCACCATGTACCGTAGGAGTATCAAAGGAACCCTTTTGCGATGCCTTAACCCTGAGCAAGCTTTGAATGCTTTAACTGAGGTACATGATGGCAATTTTGGTTCACATTCGAGTGGTATGACCTTGGCCAAGAAACTATTAAGAACTGTACAACTGGCCTACGATGGAAAGAGAAGCTCACGACTATGTCCAAAGGTGTTTACAATGTCAACAACATGGGGATCTCACCCATGCACCAGCTTAAGAGCTCCAACTGATTATAACACCTTAGCCCTTTTCACAATGGGGGCTCAATCTCATTGGTAAAATCACACCCACCTCATCCAATGGACACAAGTTCATTATCACTACCACTGAGTCATTTACAAAGTGGTTAGAGGCTATCCTAATGACCTACATCATAGGGAATCAGATCTCCAAATTCATCCTAAACTACCTCATTTGCCACTACGGTGTCCCACAAACCCTTATCTCAGATAATGGGACACCTTTCAAGAACTAGGATGTTCGAGAGCTATGCCAAAAATTCAATAACCAACATTGCTTCTCCACCCCATATTACCCCAAGGGTAATGGCCAAGCTAAGGCTACAAATAAAACCATCTTAAAAATCCTAAAGAAAAAAATCATTGAAGCTGGTTGTGACTGGCACCTATAGCTAAATCCCACTTTATGGGCTTACCAAACAAGTATCCACACACCAACTGGTGCAACCCCATTCTCCCTGGTCTATAAATCAGAAGTCGTCCTTCCCATTGAGATTGAACTCCCATCCTTAAGGATATCATTGCAAAATCTCATTATAGATGAAGAATATCAAGTGTCACAGTTGAATGAGCTAGAAGTATTGGATGAGCGGTACATGGATGCTTTGAACCATCTATAGGGTACTAGAACCAACTCAAGTGAATCTATAATAAGATGATCAGGAGTCAGACCTTTCAAGTTGGAGAGCTCATGTTGAAAGAGAATTAGAAGAATGTACCAAATCCAAATAGCAAGGGGAAGTTTGAACCCAATTGGTTGGGACCCTTCATCATCACAGCAAGCTACAAATCAAGAGCATATCAGCTATCTACACCTGAAGGTGAACCTTTATAGGAGCCTATCAATAGCTCCCATCTCAAAAAAAATTATGCCTAAGCTTACAAGGTATAAATCCAAAAAATACAAAAAAATATAAAAATCCAAAAAAAATAGAAAAAGGATTGTAAACAGTAAAGAAAAAAATCGTCCTCTAGTGAAAACCATTTCAATGGCACTTTGGGCAAGTACCTTGGTGAAAACCTAGCAAACAGGCGCCTCGTGTAAATAAGCACTTTCCATCTACCATGGTCTCTTCGGATTTTTATGCATCATTCATCCATCACACTTCCATATATCCATCCATCACCCATCCATGTCTGCATCATAGCTTGATCCTGTGTTGGTATCATGTTCCATCCTAGAATTACTTGGCACATTCCTAAGGTCAGCTTGTCCTGCCTATATTAGAGTAGTTTATTGCATCACACTAAGGGAATGTTCTTATACCTGCATTGAATCAGATTCGTGTATATTCCTAAAGTCTTCCTTAAAATCAAAAAATCCAAAAACATTCAGAAAATTAAAAAAAAATCCAAAAACATTCATAAAACCAAAAAAATCCAAAACAGGTCAAAAAGTTAGAAAAAGTCAAAAAATAGAGTCATTGTGTTGAACTATGGGTCTCTAAGCTCTGAACATAGGCAAGGCCATCATCGATGTGCCCCCGAGACACCATAGGTATAACGTGGTCTCTACATGTATAACGTATGCAAGGCTAATCTTTGATCAGCCTCTGAGGCCTCTAGGATAGGTCTTTAGGTTAGGTTCTTGGTCAAAATCTCAGAAAACCCAAAAACATTGGAAATTTTGAAAATCAAAACATTCATAAAATCTCAAAAATACCAAAAAAACAACCTCAAAACATTTCAAAAAATACCAAAAACATTCAAATATTTGAGAAGAATCCTTCCACCCCATTTTTCTTTCACTCGTAATAAACATTCACTCATAATAAATGATTGTCACTCCCAACCTTTGGTGAAACAATTGGAAACAAGTTTGGAAAATCGAAAGTGAAAACTCAAACGTCAAGGTCTCAAGTCTAGGTCAATATGTAAACAAGTTGGTTAACTCTTGGTATTAATAGCCCATCATCTTGTTAGTCTCAAAGTCATTTGATAACATCATGTCCTAGGATGCATCCTTCCTACAATGGACATCAACATCAGACATCAATGTAGTTTATTCTTGGCTAGAGGTATGAAGAACATCGACTTGTTTGTGTACTTGATCTTTTCTTTTGATTTATCTTATTGTTCTCATTCCAATGACCTGTCGATGACATCTAATCAAAATGATTTAGAGAGAAAGGAATGGGGCATTGATCATTATCTTTTGTCTGATGTACTTGTTGGGTATTTTTGTAATATAACTTGGTCATCCTTACTTTGTTGTGTTTGTAGGGAGGGTATTTTAGATGTTTTGTTGACTATTACTTAGAAAGGTTTTTCTTTCCTATGTTTTGGTCTAAGATGTTTGAAATATCTAAAGTAAATCCTAATAAGGTTTCATATACCGGGTGTGAACAAGGATACTCCTATCTGATTTTCAAGTCAAATTCCATATCACTAGGTACGTCATCCTGGTTCTTTATACATTGATGCATCGTACCTATGTGTGTTATCAAAAATAAGGTAAGTAAGCTCTTTACGTCCTCAATCTCTGATAAGAAATCATGTCATCATCATCATATTTTGAACTCAAGGGTTGATTTCTCTTTCTTCTATCGTTTCCATATACTAATACTAACATGGTATCATGACATTCATAAACAAAAATATTTCTATATACATCCATCCTACATCCACAAACCATCAGCATACTGCACAACATATAAAAACATCATAAAAGGAAACATCATTCATCTCATGTTATTATTCATTATCCATCATAATATAGATTGGTTATTCTAAGCATCTCATAAACTCATGTTTTCATTAAATATCCATTGCATAATCATATAGGCATTATCATAATCATCACATGTTGCATCATCCATACATACAATGCATATAGGAAAGATATCAAAAAAGAAGTAAAACATATAACTGCATCCATCATCCATATTCATATAAAGGTGCGTCCATATAGATCCATGTGCATTCATAACATATATCCATCACATTATAAAACATTATAACATAAATCATCATACTATAAGCATTACATACATCCATCTATTCATATATATATCCATCACATAACATAAGATAACCATCACATCATGTAAATGTATCGTCATCTCATATATATATCAAAAACGAAGTTGAACGTCATGATACATTAGAATCATATATACAATATCATCATCGAATATACAAGAGGATAGTCAAAAACTCGGCCAATGAATGTATACACATCATAAATTAGGTTGTACAAAAAAATGTGTTGAAGTGTGCTATCAATATCCTGAGTTGCTCTCACTTTGTTTGTCTCCATGATGGATGCCTCAGCTCTAATGGTGAGACCTTGATTGTCTCTCTGATGTGCCTGCATGAGGGGCCCTAGTAGGAGCAATTTGGCTAAGATGGGAGAAATTTGGCTCCCACCGCTCCTGGGCCACAACTCTGTAGTACACTACCTATTAGTACGATGCCTCCTACATCGCTCGATCGTACATCTCAGTTGGGACCAAGGCCTATCCCTGTATTTGTTGTGCCACAACATCTAGTTGTTGCCTCTGTCCTATCTCCAATGCCAAGGACATGTCTGCATCCTGCCTCATCTGGCACTCCTACGCCACCTCATGTCATTCCTGGTCCCTCTCCTAGACCAATGTTTGAATCTGAGCCTGGGCCTACTGAAGATGCCATATCAAAACCTACACCTGCACCTACAGTGCTACTATCTATTTGTCCCTAGGATCAGGACCCGGTGGTGTTAGTGGGGGTGGCATCTGCTGATGTGGCTATTGATATGGAAAAATCAGTGGCCTTTGTCTGACGGGTGGCACCAGTGGTGGGATCTATCCATCATGATCTCCCCCTCAATCCTATCTATCCTATGCATTTCTCACTTACTGTGGCACATGTCCAATCTGGGGTCCTCTGACCCATCCTATGGTCGTAGCTAGCTCAACTAGTAAAGTTAATCGAATCGGGGCATGAACCCACCAATATGCATCATACGCATGGGTGGTCCTTGCATCCACAAGACCATCAAAGTACACCCAGGACACCATGACCAGTTATCTGAAATCATCGATTCTTGCTAAGGTGGGATCCTCTGTCCCCATGCTATCTCCCTGGACCTCTGAGCAAAAATGGCTCTTTGAGTATCATTGGGTGCACCCTACACCTCCCCAAACTGGCAAGCAACCCTTTCTGGAAGATACCGCTCAATCATGAGATGCTCCCACCCCTGCATGTATTCGGTCTAGCAATAGTAAAAGATTTGCACATCATTGCCATGCCATCTATGGAAGTGGATCCATGGTCTCCACTAAGACATGGTCATCTCATCGATAACCCGCCTCTAGTGTTGGAGGCCTATAATGCCTGTATAATGGAGGGTGGTCATCCCCCCATATTCATAAGTTGCAGGATCATCGCGGTCTATCTGCTATCTATGGCCTCAAAATGGAAATGTGTTCGTAGGCCCACATGTGAAGAAGAGTAAATCCTCTAATGCTATGGGCCCCGCAGTAGATAGCTTGGTGCATATCCTAATACAACGAGGCTAGGACAACTGAGCCCTAGGTGTAGATAGTCATCTCCTCCATCATACAAGACCAAATGATCCCCCATCCCATGCTGCATCCTCTGGCACGTTGATCAAGAACAAGGACTCCTGAGATTAGGGCATCGACGAATAAGGTCAAATCTAGGACAATCCCCACATATTTGTTAAGGTCGTGTTACCCGCTATCGGTCACATAGTCATCAACACCGAAAAACTAAAAAATGGCATCACCTCCAACGTCGATGTCATATATTATGTGCTCACCATGAATAGGGATCCTCAAGATCCGCCACACGTCCTCTAATTTCACTGTGGCCTCTCCAGTCGAAAGATGGGATGATGAAAAGTCTCACTCTGCCATCTCTCTACCAATGTCATTATCATAGCGAGGTGGGTCATCACTGTTGGCATCTATGCAATGTGCCCAAATCCAATCAAACCAAGAAAGTATAGTGCATCATCGGTCAAGTGCCTCACCTGTCATGGAATCCTGCCTCTATGCTCCTTCGAGTTAAGCACCCGAAGGACCTCCTGCACTCAAAATGTCCACATCATCAAAATTAATCACCTTGGCACGTTTTTAAATTTTTAAAAATCCTTCAAAAGGAAAAAGCGATTCGGCATAGAAAAAGTGGGTTGTTTTTGCAAATTTGATGCTAAAATTAAAAGCGACACTATCCTTCAAAAGTGATTCAGCATTTTCAAGTGATGCCAAACTCTCTTAGGGCCACGCAATGCAATCTTCCAAAGGTGAGTTGACATTTTGTGCATGACTCTGGAACCCTCTAGTGTTGTACAATGCTATAATGCAAATGCGGGCCGATATTTGCAAATGTGACGCCACCCATAATGAATGTGACGCCCTAAAGGACTGCTTTTGGTCGACCTAAATGGACCCTAGTAAATGCACCAAAATTATGTAAAACAAGAAATTTTTTGAAAGGCATACCAGGGGTCCTACACCTTGAGGTTGTTGGAACTCATGAAACCGATCCATTTGATGTCTAGGAAGCACACGAGCCACCATTTCGTCAGCACCCAAAGCAAAAATTCAAGGATTATAAAAGGTCAAGTGTGAAAATGATTTGAAAATAACCCTTCTAACCCTATTTTATGCAAAAAAATTAGGGTCTTTTGGATTTTTTTTAGGATTTTTGAACCCATTTAATCCATTTTCTGCCAAGCGAAGCCCATTTTAACTCATTTTCATCACTGTGAATCATTCTTCACATCCCATGGGCTATTTTCTGTGTCTAAATCCTTGTTGAACCTTTTTCGCAAGCTCATCCTATTTTTGCAATTTTTCCCTGATCTCTCGAGGGGGAAGTGTACCAGCGTAATTCCTTCCGCTGGGCCAATAGTGAGCCATTCAAAAAAATTAGGAATTTTTTGAATTTTGATCAAACAGTGTTATTCTTTGAACCGATGTAGTAGGTACCCTGCTTCAAAGAGGGGCAAAATTTAGACACATAAATGTCCTGATTGATACTAGATATCTTATTCTGATCAAATAACATTGTTTCTTCTAAAATCATCTCAAATTGATCAATTAATTGAATAATCAGTATTATTTAATTAAAATCAGCAAATTCAACTATTAATCAAATAATTAAATCTATTGATTAATTCACCCTTCTAACTAATTATTCATCTTATTTAATTAAATCCTCTTTTAAATCCTCCCATTTGATTAAATTAGTCAAATCAAATGTCACAATCTCCTAATTCAATCCAATTAATTAATTTTGGATTAATTAATCCTAAATCAACTTTCTAATCATCATTATCGATTCCTCCAGCTTTTAACTCCTCAAGAGTTAAATCAGCCCATGGTCAAATAACTAGGTTGCACATGAAAATAATTTCAATTAATTACTTAATTCATCTATTTTCCTCACCAGGACATATTCTAAGGAATATTCCTCTCAACAACCTCTCATTCAATTTCCCTCCAAAGGTTTTCAAAAACCTATCACATCCTCTTACATTTGCAATAAATTCTCTTGCAACCTTTCAAATCCTTTTACATCCTCTCAAATCTCATTCAATTCCTCTTACACCATTTTCAAATTCTCAACCAACAACATTTACTTCTCTTCCATCCTCCTCCACTCACACATTTCCCAAAATATGCTCCACCCTCATCTAATGAAATTGTGACACTTGGCACATTCTCGTTAGCTCCCATTTTATCCCACATTCACCAATCTCCTTCATTCTTCAACCCTTGGCTTCTATAAATAGAGGCATCCTTTTCACAATATGGATCCACAACTTCATGCATTTCCATTATAGTCATTTGAGTTCATAGCTTTCCATATTTTCATAATCTTCAAGCAATTTAGCTAGATTATTCGTCAATTTTACACTTAGAACATCTACACTTCATCAACCTTATCAAAGGGATTGGGAAAGGGATTCTTTCCACATCAAAGGAGCACCACTCACCCTGTGGGATGGAGGTTTAGCTGATTTTATTTAGATTACATGCTTTATTTTGTTCAATTTCTTGTTATTTGATCTTTTCTAGTGATTTTGATTAAACAATTTCATAGGGAACACTAGATTGTCTTTCTAACATGTTTGACACTTGTTTACGAAACTCTTGTTAGTTTTTGTAGGTTTGGTGTTCACAACACCTACCATTGTTCCAAACCACTACTGCCTTGCTTAAAATGCTACCTCCATAAGCACGATAACATGTTTTAAAATCATGGTTGCCAGTGATTGACCATTAAGGTCACTACTTTCATCAAGATACAATGATATTTTTGTCTTCAAACTCAAGGAATTATACAAGATAACATTGTGAATTGTTTGTCATGTAGCGTTTGATTTTCTTGCACATTTACTGCTTTGCTAACTACCTTTAAGACTAGATATTGCACCCTCAGCTACAATCTCAAACAACTCACTCACTATCACTTGAAGATTCATTTCATGAGTATCATTTTATAAAATTTAACTATACCATATAGATTGCCTACTTACTACAAGAGACTCATTGTTTCATGGTATTGTGGGTCTTAAGATCCTTCAACCTTATTGTCACTACTTGACAGTCTACAAGGTATTATTCACTATTCTCCTATCTTTGATGAGTCTCAAAACACTACTCAAACATGCAATCCACTACCTCCATTATACAATGGCTAAGAAGAAACATTGAACTTGTGATTACCACTATTACTTCTTTTGGACAGTCATTCCCTAATTGCATTTTTCTTGTCTAACACTATCAATAGCATTTGAAAAACCCTTAAGGTCAGCAAGGGGGTAAGGAAACTCACTGATAAAATCTCCACTTTACTATGCAAGGTTTGAGCTTTATTATCTTGCCACTGCTCAACCTTTTTTTGACTATCACACCTCAAGTCATTATCATTCTTCTTACCATAGATTGCATTTACAAATGTCACTGAGCTACATAGTGTTCTTGTTATTGGCTACAATATTTATATTTCAAGATTTTGTTATTGGCTACAATGTCTCAATCTTTCTGGTATTGCATCCTCACTAATCTGCTAGAGTTATGGTTTATGTTTCTACGAAGACCTAGGGTCTATACCCTAGTCATGCTCTTACCAATGCTTTTGTTGGTATTAAAAAACAACCTTAAATCTTGGGTCAGAAAATTAGCTATCTTGACAGGGTGTGGTATGATCTTGGATTGTATCCTAGAGTGTGTGGGAAGCTTGTGTTTGATCATTAAGGTATGTAAACCTGATAAGGGAAATGTATCCTATATAGCATGGTTCTTGCTTTAATACTTCCCATAATGGTTATTAGTAGATCACATTATTATAGTTTGTGGTAACTCAAGATTGCATTCAAGTATGTAACAAACTTGGTTTGTAGTTTAAGTTGTACACTTTTAAGTTACATTCATAAGGTTTAGAAAATATTGATCACTCTCTAGAATAGCCCATTAAACATGGGTTGTGCTTGAATGCACTACATAATTGATATAACACAACCAATCTACATATCAACCAGAGTTATAGGCTCTTTATTGCAGCAAGAGGTAATCGCTCTTGGATCATGCTATCATTACATTGTAACCTATTAAACTTGAGTCAACCTAAATGCATCCAATGATGATTAACACCTAATTGTAATGGCAGTGATTAATTTGTACATGAATTGTGCTCATATGAGTGCCTCCATTTCTATCACAACATAGCCACATTAAACTTGGGTCACATATGGATGCATCCTATATTTGTTATAGCACAACTATGACACATGAACAATAGAGTTATGGATCACATAATTACAATCACAAGAATTTTTTCCTCAGTTGTGCTCTTATGGTGATTCCATTACCGTTACAACATAACCCTTTGGACTCATATTGCTCAAATCCTTACATTTCTTATTTTCTCTTTGGATGGATGGAAATTCAATGGCAAAGATTTTTATGCAGTTCATGCTCATATAAGTGCCTTTGTCACCATTACACAATAGTACATTGGAATTTCCTTTCTTGAACCTTTAATTCATTTTTTATTTTTAGGGTTTCTTGGTGATTATTCCATTTCCACGTGGCATATTGAAAAAAGAAACCAAACAAAAAATCATTATGTTTTTAGTTAACTCCTGCTAACATACTTTTGGAATAAATGTTTGACTAAATTACTTTGATTGTGAAGAATTTTGTTTTCTGCTTATAATACATTCATTGAGAGTTGTAGTAGAAAGCTTCTTATGCTGAAACCCATCCTGTAAACTTGCTTTAAGCTACATTTAGGATGCTTCATGTATTTTTTGTGATTTATACAACTTTTATTTTGATAGTAAATGACATCAGATTCTTTTTGAAACTAAAATAATTTATTAATTATGGTTTTATGATGATTAAATGATTTGTTTTGAAGGGGTTAATATGTGGCACTTTTATGTGTAGGAAGAATAGATTGTGATGCAACATTTGGGTATGGATGGTTCAGTAAACTTGGTTTTCTATCAATGACATAACCAAGTTGGAGAGTACTTCCAACTGGTCTAAAACACTTTCGGGTGGTTTTTCTTGGAAGCAAAACCTGAGTGTAGGAATACAAACGTTGGTGGACAGAGAAAATCATAAATTTGCTTATCTATTTTTTGATCGAATTTGAGGTCCTGAATATCGAACAGAGAAAGTTCCTACATTGTAAAGAAAAATCATAAATCTATTGGTCCAATTGGAGATCCAATTTGAGGTCGTGAAGCTCTGACAGAGAAAGTTCCTACATTCTAAAGACAAAATCATAATTTTTCTTGGTCCAATTGTAAGGATTTGACTTTTTAATTATACTTTTTGACATTTGGCTTGATACAAATTGTCTATACTTCCACATTTCATGTATGTCTAGTAGGGAACTTGTAAATACAATATATGATAAAAATTCCCTACTGTTATGCTTTGATGGATGTCCCATGATCAAGATATATATAAAAAGGTTACTTTGTATACTGGGTGGTTAGGTGTTCTATAGTGTTATACAAGTTTAAGCTTTTCCTTTTGTTGATTTTTAAATAACAGTCTTATCTTTCAGCCAAGATTTCTACTGCAATCTCTCTTTTTGTTTCCTTTTCAGTAGTGCTTGATTTATAGATTGCAATTGTTGGTAGCTATGCCACATCTTGCTTATATATTTGTGATTTAAACCTTCATTGCAATGTTAAAAGAGCCATATATTTACACCTTATTAATTTTCAATTGGTTTAGTGGGAAGTCTCACATGCCCTACTTTCCTAAGTGACTTGAGTTTGATACATGTGTATTTGTTTTGGACAATTTATGGCATTTACCTATTGGAATTATGTGCCTCAAACTCACTAGTGGACCCCCAACTTGGTTTTCATCAAGTCAAATTACACCAAGTGAGAGTTCAGGCCTTTATCGACATCTTGTGACATCTCATGGAGTGACTAGTAGTTGAGTGATACTTACCACTACCCCACAGAGATGTTAGATTGAGCTTGTGGTAGTGCGGTGTTACCGCCACCTCGCTGTGCTTCCATGTTGACTAGTGCAATATAGTGGTGGTTACTGCTACCCCACGGCGATGGTCAAAGGTATCCTGCGGTGGTGTGATATAGTCACTACCACACCACGATGGTATACAAGGCTTGGTGCGATAGAGCAGCAAATACTACCATATCGTGATGAGCTAGTTTGCATATAGCAGTGTAGCGGTGGACAATGGATGACTGGATGTCTTTGGCGGGGAAGTGAGTTATTAACACTTAAATGGTTAATGATGCAATGGAATCTACAGAGATGGCTATTGTGCAGTAAGATTTTACTTATTGCTTTTAGTATTTTGATTGTATTCTTTTATTTTAATCATTTATATATTGGTCTCCTTTTTGTTGGCTTTGATGAATTATAATGATTATTCTGTTGACTTTGAAAGAACCTTCTCATCTAAATCTCCAATTCACACACAAACAGGAAGGACACTTTCAAAGGTTGAGGATTTGGGATTTACGCCCATTGGTTGCATTTTCCTACATATTTGATTTCTTGTTTCATGTACCTCCAAATAGGTGCACCAAATCCTTGAATGGGATTAACACAAATTTATTCAGCAGGAAAAAGAGACTAATTATATATGATTTTGCTTTATGATTCATCCCAATGTTGATAACGATCAATCTTAGCTTTGCAAAATACATAGCATCATTAGCTAATAAATTCTTTAAAAAATGTTAGGATACACCCTTCCAAGGGACAGACCTCTCCAAATTTTCAAAAGAATTGCAATTCTTTTCAAAATTTAGAAGGGTGCATCCTAAAATTTTCTTAAGAACTTATTAGTTAATGATGTGTATTTTCCAAAGCTGAGATTGATCATTATCAACATTGGGATGAATTATAAAGCAAAATCATATAGAATTAGTCTCTTTTTCCTGTTGGATAAATTTATTTTTATCCCCTTCAAGGATCTGGTGCACCTATTTGGAGGCACATGAAACAAGAAATCAAATATCTAAGTATATTTTAGAATTCAAATATTAGCATATGGCTTTATTTGGGCAGATTAGTGGCAACAAGATCCATATCTCCCTGTTGATACAAGATCTTTAGTCATAAGGTATCAGACAGTCCAATCCATGATTTAATATCAATAACATACTAATAACATCCAAAGCTACTTTTTAGCTTTAATAATAGTTTTCATTAGAATTGGGCCATATGTACTTGGATTATCCCCTACAATAGGATTTTATTAGTCTAGCCATAAAAAAATCCCGTAGATTTTCATGTATGTCTAGTAGGGAACTTGTAACTACAACACATGGCAAAAAAATTCATGTTGTCATGCTTTGATGGATATCCCTTTGGCTATTTGATGTAGTGCACATTATTATAGTGCAAGCCTATTTTTCAGATTGTTTCATTTAGCATCACCAATATTCTCCACAAGAACATTGTCCATGTTTAAAATTATGGAAATGGTTCACATCTCTTAGAACAATTTCTCTTGCAACAATCTTGGAGATGAATTTAAATGTGGTGTAAAAATCAGAACATACTCGAAGGTTCTTAACAACTCTAATAGTTGTACCAGGGGCCATGTTTAACAAACCAAATGCAATTGCTAACTTTTCACTATGGTGGCAAATAAATGGTTTTTTTTTCTTCTATTCCACAGCATTAAGTAAAAGTCTTGAATCTGGAAATACCCTGCTGCCTTCATTTTCCAAGCCAATTTCTCCAATTTTGCATAGCTCTCCCATGTTTTTGGATGTGATCTGTCTCCTACAATTTTTTAATTGATTTATCTTTCTATTGTGTTTGGACTTACTTTTGTAAACTTGCAATATACAATGCATTTTTATTCTTTCTAAATTGAGACTAATAGTAATTTTGTTGGTTGTATTGAGGCACAACTTCATTCATGGTGGAAAAGGTAGACCCTGTTGCTCATATCAGATGGCATGTTGCATATAAAGGAGGAAAGATTCTAGCTGGGTTATTGTTGACTGCATTGAAGGAGAGAGCTTCATATATGGGACATGATCAACACTCTCCTTCTTGGATTCTACACGTTACAGCTTGCTCTAGGAAGATTTCCCACATTGTAGAAGTTTTAAGAGATGATAGGGGCATGTGCTCACATTGAAGGGCTTCAAGCATGTGTTTCCATCATTGCAGAAGTTTTTTTGGAGAATTTTCTTTCTTGCAGTCATCTCTGTTGAATATTGTGACTCAGATTTTTAGTCTTGTGACTAAAAATGACAATTGTAATGCTTTATTTCTAAGTTTTAATTAGAACACCTTTATTTTATTAATAAAGTTCACTGATTTTTCCTTCTCAATGGTTGTCTTATTGTGTGTAATTGATGATTGATGTGTATTTCTTTTTTTTATGCTTAAATCCTCAAATATTAGTCAATTAAAATGACTAACTATACTACTAATTGACATCAATTAATAATTAAATTGACTAAATATACTACCAATTGACAGAAATTAGTGAACAATGAACAAAAATGACTAAATAAATGACCAATTAATGATAAACAATGACTAAATATATCAGTGAATAAAAATTGACTAAATAAGTGACCGGATTACAACAATCAATGACTAAATCAACAACTAAATAAGTGACTAGTTAAATATATCAATGACTTAAAAATGACTAAATAAGTGACCAAATTACAACAATCAATGACTAAATATATCAGTGGGAAAAAAATGACTAAATAAGTGACCAAATTACAACAATGAATGACTAAATCAACAACTAAATATACTACCAAATTGATCAATCAAAACAACTAATAAATGACTAAAAATGGTTTAGTCATCAATCTAGTCGTGTTATATATGACTGGCAATAAACTACTAATGGTCACATGACCAAGTTCAGTCATTGATAAGCAGTTTTTAGTAGTTGTTTCAGTAGTTTATTAACGTTTTTTTACTATTCTTCTAAGAGTACCTCATATATATTTATATATTAATAATATATTATATTATTTATATATATAAGGCTATATTTAATATATTTAAGATATATAATATATTATATTATTTATATATTATATTATAATACTAAATTATCTATTTTATATTATATTATATATAATATGTATAATGTGTACATATTTGTATTTTACATAGAACAAAATGGGTACCCTATTTTCCATAGCGAATATATTTGTTATGCAATAGAATAGATATCTGGTATGCTTAAGTAATGGATATCTACTTTTTAAAAACAACTATCTAGTTTTAAGAAATTCAAATCTGTTGAAGCTTTTCCCTATGCATACAATATAATATAGAATATAATTAATATACTATATATAATATAGTATATATTATAAAACATATAATATATAGTATATATTATAAAAATATATATAGTATATATATAACATATAATATATAATACATTTATTATATATTAATACATAATTATATGAATTCAAGATAGATGGGGTGTGGGAGGGAGAGAGAGAGTGTGTTGAGAGGGAGAGAGAATGTGTGAGAGAGGGGGTTGGAGTTCAAGAGAGAGTTGTCTAGGTAGGGCGGGAGGGATAGAGAGAGAGAGAGAGAGAGGGAGGGAGAGAGAGGGAATGGGAGAGAGATAGAGAGATTTATCTAGGTAGGGAGGGAGGGAGAAACCAAAGAGAGGGACTTGAGATGGAGAGACATGAGAGAGATGGAGTGAGAGAGATGGAGAGAGTTATTTAGGTAGGGAGGGACAGAGAAACAAGAGAGAGAGAGAGAGAGAGGGGATAGGAGGGATAGATGCATGTAGAGACATGAGAGAGATGGGGTGGGAGGGATAGAGGGAGAGAGACTAGAGAGAGAGACCCAAGAGAGACTTGAAGGGGGGTTGGAGTGAGAGAGAGAGTTGAGAGGGAGATACTTGAGAGAGAGGGAGAGACTTGAGAGATAGAAGGAGAGACTTGAAGAGAGAACCAAGAGAGACCTGAGAGGGGGTTAGAGTGAGAGAGATTTGTCTAGGTAGGGTGGGAGGGATACAAAGAGGGAGAGACCTGAGAGAGAGAGAGAGAGAGAGAGAGAGAGAGAGAGAGAGAGAGAGAGAGACTTGAGAGGTATATACCTAAGAGAGAGGGAAGGGGAGAGATAGAGAGAGTTATCTAGGTAGGGAGGAAGGGAGAAACCAAAGAGAGAGAGGGTGGGAGGGATAGAGGGAGTAAGATACCAAAGAGAGAGAGGGTAGGAGGGATAAATGGAGGGAGATACATCAGAGGGGGGTGGCAGGGATAAAGGGATAAATGGTGGGAGACCCAAGAGAGACCTAAGAGGGGGTTGGAGTGAGAATTTTCTAGGTAGGGTGGGAGGGATAGAGGGAGGGAGAGACCTGAGAGAGAGATAGAGAGTTGAGAGGGATAGACTTGAGAGAGAGGGAAGGAGAGAGATAGAAAGAGTTATCTAGGAATGGAGGGAGGAAGAAACTAAAGAGAGATGGTGGGATGGATAGAGGGAGTGAGATACCTAAGAGAGAGAGAGAGACTTTAGAGGGAGAGACTTGAGAGACAGGGAGGGAGAGAGAGGGAGTGGGAGAGAGATAGAGAGAGTTATCTAGGGAGGGAGGGAGAAGCCAAAGAAGGGACTTGAGAGGGAGAGAGATGAGAGAGACAGAGGGAGAGAGATAGAGAGATTTATTTAGGTAGGGAGGGACAAAGAAACAAGAGGGAGAGAGAGGGTGGGAGGGATAGAGAGAGTGAGATACCTAAGAGAGAGGAGGTAGGAGGGATAGATGGAGGGATAGTCAGTATGCTCAAGAAAAATTAGAATTTTAAGTGGAACAATGCTAGCAAGCAGTATTTTGATGACATCAAGGATACCATTGCAAACGCCCTAGTGCTGGTACATCCCAACTTTCGTAAGGACTATTATTTATTGTTATGCTTCAAAACATATGATGTATGCCATACATCTCCAAGAAAATGATCAGAAGATCAAAGATCCTATTATCTTCATGAGTGTACCACTAAAAAAGCATGAATTGAATTACTCCCAAATGGAAAAACATGCCTTGTGGTAGTTAAAGCGGTTAAACAATTTAGACTTTATATCCTTCATTCACATGCCAAGGTTTTTCTCCCTAATGCAACAATAAAAAGAATTCTCACACAACACGAAATTGAGTGTAACAAAAGGGGATCTTGGGTAGCTAAAGTTCAGTAGTATGATAGACATTAATCCCACCAAGTTGGTGATGGGTAGAGGTCTTTGTAAGCTTATCATTGAAGATGAATTTGGAGAAACCGAGATTGTTCCAATAGTGTTGTTCGTCAGTTTACAAGACTCGTGGTTTTTTGATGTAGCCCATTATCTTACTTATGGAGAATGTCCCTCACACCTTTCTCCCAAGGGAAGGAGGAATCTAAAACTGAAGGCATCAATGTATGTAATCTAGAATGATATGCTCTACAAGAAAGCTCTGGATGGGACATTTTTAGATGTGGTAGATAAAGAACAACAAAAGTTGCTTAAAGTATTCCATGAAGAAGCTTGTGGGGGATGCTTTTCCTCATTTGTCACTGCTTTCAAGAGCCTTCAGCAGTGTTATTATTGGCTAGGCATGTTTAAAGATGCTTATCATTGGGTAGTAAATTGTGATAAATGCAAGATATTCACAAGTAGATCTCAATTAGTCACGTTACCACTAAGACCGATAGTGATAGAAGAATCTTTTCAAAAATGGGGGACATACTTCATTGGGCTAATCAATCTAGTTTCAAGCACAGGACATACTCATATCTTAACTGCCATGGGTTATTTTACTAAATGGGTCAAGGTTGTTCTAGTAAAATAACTACATTTGAGGTGGTGTGCAATTTCATCACAAAAAGTATTCTGGTTCGTTTCAGAGTTCCTAAGAGGTTGGTAACTGATAATGCAAATAACTTCCCATCTTCAAAAGTTGTGATGTTTTATTATGATCATGGGATATCACTCTCACTCCTTAGATTATTATCCTCAAGGAATTGGACAAGTTGAGTCTAGTAATAATAATTTAGTGACCATTATAAGAAAATTGGTGGATGAGACCAAAAGAATAAGCACAAGAAGCTATATGAAGCCTTATGGGCTGATCGAACTACACCAAAAAGGGCCATCGAAATGTCCCATTTTGAATTAGTTTATGGAATTGGTACAATCCTTCCCTTGCCTTTGGAAATGACTACTATAAAATTATAAACAACTCTCGAAGATCAATAGTTCAAGGATTCTTTGGAGAAAAGAACAATGTACTTAAGAGAGCTTACAGAAAAGAGGGAAAACATGGTGGATAGGATCACTGCGCACCAATTGTGAGTCAAGAATATTTTCGATGGGATAGAAGGTGGGAACCTAAAGGAGCTCACAAAAAATTTGATTCCCTATGCAAAGGTCCTTTCCAAATTCAAAAGGAACATGGCAATAATTATTTCAAATTGGCTTATCCAAATGGTACTACCTTACCCCTATCATACAACGAGAAAGATTTGAAATTGTACCAAATGTGAAAGCAGGAATGCCCTGCCTTTGTATTATAGTAGGTTAGGAGTTTTGGGTGTGTTTTTTTTTGGTCTGTTTCATTTTTGGTTTTCTTGATCCTTTGTTGGTTTATCTCACTTGCTCATCTTTCAGACTCTGTCACCTAATGGATTTAACCAGAGATTCTAGGTTCTCCTACAGCCTTTTTAGTCTACATCCCCAACCAGAGCCAATTGTTTCCTTAATTTTAAGTTAACTGGAAATGTTCACAATTTTGGGTATCTTTCAAACTTTAAAATGTTTTCCTTGTTTTTTCGGTCTTTTGGTCAATTTACAAACCTTGTTGGCCATTGGTTGATTTCCACAACTCACCTTTTTCCTTACTTGTCCTTGTTGAAGTCTTTTTCCTTTATGCATCGGTCTTTAATTTAGTTTCCAAACTTTTTGGGCATCCACTTGAGTTTCATAACCTCACTATTTCATGAAGTGTTGTTTCTTTTGAAAGGTCATCATGAATGTAAAGAAGTTTGAGTTTTTTTCTCAAACTCTTGTCAGGGCCGACATTCATTTTCTAACTTAAAGTCAAACATATTACTCAAAGTGGAAAGTAAGGAAAAGCTTGTGAAAGTGAGTATTTGTTTTCAAACCCTATCAGTTACCAACTACACTCTTGAAAGTTGTCCAAATATCCAACTTGGTTGAAGTACACTAAGGCCATCCGATATTTTCACCAAGTGGCATGTGTGTCAGGCATTAAAGGATGTCAATACTAGAGTAGATGAAATAAATGCTTGATTGTGTGGGATTATGCTACCATTTTAAACATAATCACTCTATTTAAAGAAAAGTGTGATTCTGGAAGTTGAGAAAGGCTGACCTGTGAAGCGACTTTAAGAGAAAAGTTTGAAGCAAAGAAGGGTGATTTTCTCAGGTAAGGAGTTTTTCCTAAATTGTCTTAGTAATTTTTTTTTGCATTCCACAAGGTTGAAATTTTTTGATAGAATGAGATATAAGTATTTGGGTTATGAGAATTTAGCTAGTCTTGATAGCTCTTTTCCTGAGATTGGTGACACAAGGTTAGGGCATGTCAATTTAGATGATTTTTGGGAAAGGATTCGTAGGCCATATAGAAACCCAATTACCCAGAGGATAATAAAGAGTGGTATCCTAGAAGCTGTTGCATTTCCTATAGTAGTACAATGCATTGAATTGGTACTAGAATTCATAGCCCATTATAATCTGACGATGAGGGAGATACACACAAAAGACAATAATCTCTTGATAACCTTCGATAGAGCCACAATTAGTGGATGTTTTGGATTGTTGGAAAGGGAGGTTTATTCCCATTTCAATTGTACTCTATCTCAAGGGTCCTTTTCGAAGAAGGGATATTATTGAAATTGTATTGCTAAGGAGTGGTTTCACCCACCAAAGAAAGGAAAATCCTAGCTCCCCAAGAAAATGCATAAATCACATTTTAGAGAGGAAATATATGACATTATTGTGTTGCTTCACTGAGTAAGGGGAAATATGAATACACACGACTTCGAAGAGTGGATGTATTTCTTTGTGTAGATAATATGTGGAGGTACACAGTACTTAGACTGGGCCACTATAATTAGTGACTAGTTTGATGATATGATAAGAGTATGTGTTGTGAATAAGTCATTTTATATGTCTTCATACCTCTTCTATGTGTTGGCATGTATGAGAACATGGATTGGTTTGAACCTCGTGGAGGATTTTGATGAACAAATATAGATTTATGATTATTATCTTGACTTGTAGCTTGAAAGGAGTTATAAGAATTATCACAGGATAAATGATGTGCTCACCATGAAATTGGTTAGAGAATTGCAAGGTGATCCAAGATAGAGAGCATTTGTTGAAGCTTTCCAGTTGGTTATTAGGTATGGTAGCTTGTTTATACATTTCCAAACTTTTACCTACTTACGGGTGGGTGGTTTTGATTATTTTCCTTTGAAACTTCCAAGATGCATAGAAGATAAGTTCATTTTAATGGAAATTTGTTCACAAGTCTTAGAAGTAAATAAGAGATGTGTAGATAGGAAAAAGGATATAATTCCATTTCCAATTGATTTGGTATATTATAAATGTAAGTCATAATCAAATGCTCTTAACCTAAGGAAATAAATTGCAAAGTTTTCCTTTGATACATATGAAAGGATTTCCATTTGGAAATAAGAATTATGCATTTGATAATCTCTAGCTTGATCTTGGCTATTATCATATGCCTCACCTTGAAGATTTTTGGGATGATTGTGTAGATGATTATGAGGTAAGAAAAATAAATTGGATGAGGCTTACTTTGGCATATTTTCAATTTTGAATTGGGTTGGAATATAAGGGGAGTGCAAGATGATGACTTTGATTTTGTTGATCCAACATATGCCCAATGGATATAGACTCTGTCTCTGTCACCAATGGATTGGAACAGTGAGGAAAATGGAGACTTCATATCAGGACTTCTACAGTTTGGAGGAGAAAACAAGTTTGGTTGGCTAAAAAGAAAGGAGAAATGACTAAGGACCCTCTAAAGGAAAAGAAAGAAACCCATGAGCAGGCAAGTACTGGCCATATAGGTACAAGGTCTTTAGCACCAATATTGTCTATACATGCTACATAATTGTTGTCGAGTAGTGGTGGAAATGATAATGATCCTCCTGAGAAAGGGAAGGGACTTGAGAGGACCTATGGTAAAGGCCCTCTCCTAAATGTTGTAGTCGAAGAGCCAAGTAATGTCAATGTGGAAGAAAAATCAGGCGAAGATAGTCAAAGGGACAAAGTTGATATTGAATCCTTGGAGATCCTTACTCAACACCCTCAAAATGAAATAGAGGTACAACAAAATGAAGTCTCAAATTCATTTCAAAATGTTCATAATGTGATGGAATATCCTTTGGTTAATAGAGCTCTCCATTTTTCTACACCTGGTAGTTCTCAAAATCCTAATACGCCTGAACCTTCACCATATTGGCTAGAGAACTCTATCTCCAAGAAAGGAAAAATGGTTCCTATTGTGTTACCTAAGGAAGATATTGTAGGAAAGATCCTGCAGAGAACGCCTAAAGTAAAGAAACTAAAAACAATTGCCAGACTGCTTGAGGATGAATCCTATAGGCATTTGGTTATGGGAGGAGCCCAACCTTCTATGCAAAAATATTTAAATCAAGTCAATGTGGAAAATTACAATGTAACTCAAGTGGATTTAGGACCCCTAGTAGAGATGGTGATGTTCATAATTTTGAAGTTATTGCCTCTAGGATGGTGGTGAGATCTGAAAAGGATAAGTAGGATAAAGATGAGTTGAAAAGGTCTATGGAACTCCTCTCAAATTGTCTTAGAACCTTAATAGACCCCACACCTCAACCATTGAATCAACCCAATCCTATTTTTGACCCTAACTCAATTTTCAGGAATGCTATGATGACCATAATCTAGAAAGATAGTTACTATGGAAAAGTTGTGCAAAGTTGGATACCTTAAATCAAAGGAAAAGGGGTTCCCATAATTGAGAAGTCAAGAAAAGCTTATGATGAGTTTGTGATCATGAGGAATGCAATCAAATCAGAGTTGGTCGTCTACAAGTAGGAAGAGAGTCATTGGCTACAAATTGATCAAGAACTTGCTGACATCATTGCCATGGGATTAGAAAAGGTCATTGTTGAGAAGATTATTCCTTCAAAAGAAGATAATCGAGTTAATGTGTGGAGAACTAGCATAGCTTAGAAGCTATAATTTATTAGATCAAACTTTGCAAAACAAAGTTGCTAAAGGAACGTGGTCGCCTAAATAATAACTTCATCAAAAACTTTGTTGATTTCATCCTTCTTGGGCATTATAGAGTCATTTTATGTTAATTTTAGAAAAGCACAAATCTGTTCACTAACAGAAGGTAATTTTTTCTGGTAGAGTTTATTGTGGTTGACAATTTACCTTATCCCTTGTTTTGGTGCCTCCAAATGTGTTAAATATCAAGATACCACTTCTTTAAGTTTTACAAAGATTTAAAAATAAAATTTCAATTTTCTTGCATACACCCTCTCTGACAAAAGACTATTTTGTAGAAATAAAGAGGAATCTTCATTTTCAATTCGTAAAAGTTTCAGTAAATATGTGGAATATATGGTTTTTAACCAATAAATAGGAATAGATCCACACATTTACAGAGTGTATCTTCCCAAGTGAGGACGTATCTACCTTTATGTAAACCTGGAAGTGCAAAACAACTAAAAATATGAAATTATGTTAGCTGACCTATGACGTGAGTCCATCTAGGCATGCCAAAATGTGTTTAATTATGAATGATTTAACTACTAAAAATGAAACAAAACATAAATACAATACAACAATCGGTTTTGGCCTAAAGAAAGCTCAAACCTCCATGGAATTCAACAAAAAATAAGTATGTCAAAGCTCTCATCACATAGATTAGCCCAAGATTGTTGGATTTGATGTGTGTTCACTCAATTTTGGTAGGATAACGGTGTTAGGTTGCTCAAGATTGCATGATGATTGAAAAATGGTTAAGTGATTTACATGTATGTGAGGGAAAAAATATGGGGGGCTAGGATCACTTGTTGAAGATCAAGGACTCACAATGGTTGAGATATCTCACCTCATGAGGTGTTGCTAAGTGGCATTTCATGAGGAGAGATGTGAGGGAGATGATCTCTAAAGCCTCACGATTGTGACAAGTGTCGCAATGTGAGAGCTTAAGAGGGAGATTGTACCTTAGAAGGTACCATAGGGGAATGGGGAGGATCGTGGTCATAATGGCCTTCCTTTTCCTACATTCCCAACATATGACAAGGAAGGGAATAAAGAAATTAAAATTTCCTTTTGGATACTTTTGGAAGAAAGACCCATGTGCCAAAGGCATATGGGTTCTTTTCCAAAAGGGGAAAGATTAATGAGATGAGTGGCTAGGCAGATAGGCAATAAATAGAAAGGGATTAGACCTTTTCTAATCCTATGATTAGGAATGAGCAAATCATTAGGGGGGAGATTAGGTGGAATTAGGATTTAGATCAAAATTAGTGGGCAAGTGGGAAAATAAAGAGGATGTGACACCTCTTAATCAATAATTAGGTATGTGCACATAATTAGGGAATGGATTAGGATTAGAATTAGACCAATAATGGGAAATGATTGAGGATGTGACATGTGAAGAGATTTAAATAAATAATAAATTATTTATTTAATTTTTTGGATGAGGGGAACTAAGGTTGGGTAAATAATTATGGATAATTATTCACCCAAGGTTGGACTTTAGGAGGACATAGAAAAAATGATTTTAAATGAATATCGGGATGGGGGAATATTTAATTAAATTATATAACATTATTTAATTAACATAAAGGATTGTGAAGTATGAATTAAAATAAATAAATAAGACTATTCATTTAATTTAATAGATGAAGTGAATATAGATAGAAAACTATGGTAAAATTGCCCAAATGATAGTGGTCAATTTTAGGTGTCTACAGTGACTATCATATGATCAAAAAACAATTTTAGATGTTCCCATATAATTTTTGTTGCCCCAAGGTACTATATTTTGGTTATATACATTAAAATTTCAACTAAATATTATTATTTAATTTCCATACATTTAATTTCATTATTATTCACAAGTCTTTTATATAAAATACATTCTAAATATTTTATATTATTTACCTTGTATAAAAGTAGTTTTATTCTACCAAACATAACAAATATTTCCTAACAAGCAAACACAAGTCTATGTAGGTATATATCTACATTGAAAGATATCAGACCTCCTTCTACATTAAATGGTGTTGTCACATTGGAAAAAAGAAATAAAGCGTCACATTCAGATTCCCTGTTTTCCATGGATGAGGTGGAAACACCGAATACAGTGAATATAGTCCATACATAGTCGATACACGTTAATAAAGTCTATATGCCGTTTCAATGTTAGAGGAGTCGTCTTTTTTACTTTAATGATTCACCTGCTTGGGAATATAATTATATATTATTAATATGATATTAATATTTTTTTAAGCAAATATATTTGAAAATTATTTTCATATTAAAAGTTAATTATGAAAAATTAAGAGTTACAATTTAAAAATTTATTTTAACTGTCTTTTGGAGATTTGAATTTAGGATTTCACATTGAGAATCTATTTTTTAATTATTTTAGATATATACACTTTATTGTTGAAGTTATATTATTTATGTTGTGTAACTTTTTATTATATGTGTGACTATTAAGATTGTATGCACTCTAATGCATGAGGTTGAGATTTCAACCTATTATATAAATCTAATGTTATATTAATTGTCAAGGATCTATTAGTACTCAAATCTAAGACCACCTTATGACTATACAATACGTTTTTACTCTCCCTCTCTCTCAGAGAGTATGGGCAAACATTGTCATGGCAAGTTGTCATTGTTTAGGTACCTATGATGCTATGTTATGATCCCTTTAGGGATAGCAATGAGGTCCCTTAGTTGTAGTCTCATCAAGTGTGGTTAGTTAATCCTAGAAGCTTTGTTCAACACAAAAAAAAATATATTCGAACATTTGTGAGAGGAATATGAAATACTTAACACACATTGTCCTATTCTATTAATAATTTTTTAAGAGTCATTCAAATTTATAAGCTTAAGAATATTTAAACATTTGTTTTCGGCAAGAGCATGCTTCACACAAGCTCTATTATTGTGATACCTAATCTCTTCTTTCCACCATATCTAAATTTAGAAATGATATTATAAAGGAATATCTAGTGTCATTTCTTTCTTATCCATAACTTGATCTATTATAAGAGATGAAATGAGTTCATGTATTAATGAATTTAGTGGAATAAATATCCTTTAGTCCATATTTCCAAATAAAAAAAAATTAATTATTCACACCTAATACCAATGAAATGTTAAGATTTCTCTATAGAAAACTAATAAAAGGAACAAAGCCAAGAAACAACAGCTTGTAACGGAGCTGGCTTGGGCCATGGGTTTGATCCCCATAGGTCTTGGGTTCAACCCCCCCACTCTCGCAGTTGACCCGTGGGCCTATATGTGGGCTATGGCGTCCACCTGCAGGGGGCTATGAACTTGTAATAATATATTTGTAATATTTGTATGATGGTTTTCTATGAACTTGTAATAATATATTTAAAATATTTGTATGATGGTTTTTTTTTTTCAAAAAAATTAATTAATTAATTTGAATATTTTTTTTAGTAACTCGTTGGTGCAATGTTTCAACTCACTTGACTCCTTTCACATTAATCCATCTTTGTTAGGATTAGTGTGCTATTTACCATGCAAATATTATGTATTTATTGTAACAATTAATTATTTATAGATGATAATAATTTATTTGTCTCCAAGAATTATGGGATTGGAAAAATGAGATATCCATGTGAGAATGAGATATATTTTTAATTATTATTTATTCCTAGTGACTTGGAAATGGTTGCAAGAAGACATTGAATGAGGAGGTTACACAAGTGAATCAAAGTTGAGAGTTATGAAACACCTTCCCAAGACAAATGTTATGATACATAATTATCGTCTTCGTGGAGCACTTAGGATTAAAAAGTGAGCATCATGATATTTTAGGACATAATTCACAATGCATAAGAGGTGTACACAAAGTCAAATTCTATTCCAAGATCCCTAATCATTGAATAGGAGCATTAATTTTTTGCATGAGGAATCTAGCACCTAGTTCTAAGCCCATGCTTTTGACTTTTGTTTTGGAAATCATTTATAGTTTCTACTTTTAATTGTTCTATATAATGGAGACATGGGATAGATGTTCCGTAGTTGATTTTGTAAGTACAATTATGTCGTTAGATTATTTTTAGACTGGAGGGATAAGCTTGGGTCTCTTTGATGGTGTAGTTTTTGTTTTTCAAAAGGGTTTCTTCATGTAAATTTGGTGTTGTACATATTGTTGATTTTTTACATGCTTCTCCATGTTTAATTTCATTTTTATGGTTTAATCACATGTCTATTAATCTAATTATAACACTATTTGGTTAATGTTTCAATTGCTCTATTTACCTGGTTTGCAACACTCTCATTACTTTTCCACCTTAAATTCAAATATGAGAAAATGTTTTGTACTTGAGTTGAGGACCAAATAAATACATCATATGACCTCCAAATAATTACAAAAGTATATAGTCAAAAATATTATTTTATGCTTACTTTATTTCAATATATTTTAAATATATTAAAAATTAGGATAACCTCAACTTCAACAATAACATTATTTTCAAGTTGTACATCCTATAAGTCATCTTGTGATCAACACATATATTATGTTATTGCATACAAGTTGTTCTCCAATAACTATAGTCATTATTATTTGAGAAAAGGACCTTGGAGTTGAGTGGGGTCAATAGATGGAATACATTGAACAATAAAAGTTATTTTTTCACTTTAAGAATTTTAGTGGTAAGTTATTTTATAATTATTATTATTAATAACTAAATGAAATGTATTCTTTATAACAAAAGATAAAAATAAAAAAATCACATATTGTCACATAATCAGATTCAGAATCATAATTTATAAAAAAAAATATTGAACTAACTTTTTTCTTTATATTTAACACCACCTCAAAAAAATTGACATTACACTTCTTTAATAAAATTGACCCATTAACTTATAAAAAAATAGTCATTCAAACAACCACATAATCATTGCAAGGATACAAAGCTAACTCTAAAAACTACTATAAATTTTTCCAATAGGTAACAGAAACTAAAATCCTTACACAAGACTGAAGGATAGATCATTTCTCATATTGCAGTACTAAGAAACAAACTTGGAAGTGTATAACACGCTTCTGCAAATGCCTGTTTAATAATAGACTTGGACAAATCAACACAATGGTCAGACACAAAATTTATACGCCACATTTTAAAGTCCAACACGTCTAGGAAAAAGCGGCTTTACTTTTGGTTGCTGATAGATGTGAAGCTCCTGAACATTTGAGGGATTCTAACTTGTTGTCTTATAATCTTTCTGTAATCAATGATTCTTGATGCTCTCTTCACTTCGTGATGTATTTCTTTTTGTATCTTGTTTTCTTACATCACTTTCTGGTGTAGTGTCTTTATAATTGGGGTGACTGTCCCATTGGTTCTGTGGTTTTTTCTCGGGTGGTTCTTGTTTGCTGATGCCAGTTCTTGACTGCTCTGCATTTTATATATTTTTCTTACTGTTTTTTCTCCTTGTTTAATCACTTTCTTCAATATGTAATATTCTTATTTAATGATATTATGAATTTTTTTCAAAAGGAAAAAGAAAACAAGTCTAGGCAAAAGAACAAATAAGAAACCGGTATGGTTGGAACTTCCAAAATGGTCAACGGTAAGAAAACCAAGTTAAAAACATATAAAACATTTGCCAGGAATCCACGTTTATTTCAGTGGGCATGAATTTAAATTAATTCAATTTGTCTTTGTTAGCCCATTTGTTTTGCATTAAATTTAGTGTTAATCCCTGTTTTTGCGTGACTTTCTGCATTATTATCAGAGATTTTGTCTAAACATTATCAACTACCAATATTTATGAAGGTTATGTTGATTTTTGTAGCTCGAAAGGTGGGATGTGGAAGTAAGATTTTTATTCTTTAATAGAATGTTTTCAAATTTGTGAGGATAAGATAATCCAAGAGTGATTTTATGTGTAATTAAAAGCCAAAGAAAGCAAGGAAAGATTATTTCCTTGCACGCTAAGTAAAGCAGTTGGGCTCTATATATGTAAGATTGTTGTAGCAAACTCATATTGTATTTTCGAAAGAAAAGTTTGTTGTTAGGCTGAATAGAAGATCCAACATTTGTAGGTTTTTCCCGGCATTGGGGTTTCCTGGGTAATTCTGTGTTATTGTTTTTTCGTGATTGGCTTCTTGTTATTTTTGCTTCCGCTGTTATTTGCTATTAATTAACCTAGTTGTATTAATTGTTATAAATCAGATATTTGATTATATTCTGTTAATTTATTGAGCAATTAATCTGTTGCTGAATTATAGAAATTAACATTTTAAAACTACTTTAAAAAGCAACTGATGATCATTACTGACAAGCAGATTCAGCTTCAGAAAGACTACCATGACAAGTGAGTGATCTGAACCTTCAATGCTTGCTAATATGATTTACATTGTAAAATCGTTGGTTGGTGCTACTGTACACTCTAGTGCATGCCTTAATTTCACTTTTTATTACTCAGATCTTTTGTAACCGCTTTTATATAATAAATTATATTATTTTATATAGACCAGCAATGATCTACCCTTTCGATTCTGGCTCATGATTTGTTTTTTCAAACACTTTGATCTATTTGGTCTTTTTTATTTATAGTGTGTTTTGTTTTTTTAAACAGTTTGATATATAGAAGTAGTTCATATGGATCTATCTGATTTGTTTTTTAAACAGTTTAATATACAGAAATAATTCATATTGATCTATCTTTGAAATGTTGATTTCTTTATGGTTTATGTTGTGATTTGTTTTTTAAACAGTTTAATATATAGAATAAATTCATATTGATTTATCTTTGAGATGCTGACCCTCTTTTAATTTATGGTGTGACTTTTTTATAAAAGTAATTCATGTTTTTCATTAATAATTAATATAAAGAGGTAGAGTTCATGCTTTATGAATTGAGGAGGTACTAAAGATGGGGTTTCAACATTTATTGATATTTGATTTTGTCCTTTTTCTTTTAAGACTACAGGAATCAGGTAGCTCCCCTATAATCTGCAGTGCATCCATAAACATTTTTCATGTGACCGGTGACACTGGCACGACAGGCCCTTGGTACCACGGGGACGGGGGGAGACTAGACCTCGTGACCCCTTGCCTGCAACAGAATGCTTTAATTTGATTTTGTCTTTTACAATAGAACAGAAATTTTTATTTTCTAGAGAATTAGAAATTTTCATCACACTGTCTAATTGAATCCTATAGATGAAAATTTTCAATAATCACACAATTTTACAAATTCAGAGACCTTGGACCAACCTCCTATTAATATACACAGGTATGGATTGCACACCCACCTTGTTTTTCTTGCACCTTGGTATGGGATGCACACCCAGCTTGCTTTTCTTGGACCTCAGTATGAGCTGCACATAGAGACACTATTTGTGCTTTCTTGTAGTTTACAATTGAAGTTTGAGGGTAATCTGTTCTGCTAGAGTTTACTGTGGTTGACAATTGAACTTATCCCTTATTTTAGTGCCTCCAGATGGGTTAAATATCAAGAATACCAATTCTTTAAGTTCTATAAAGATATAAAAATAAAATTACAAATTTCTTGCACAAATCCTCTCTGACAAAAGACTATTTTGTAGAAATGAAGGGGAATCTTCATTTCGATTCGTAATAGTTTCGGCAAATATGTGGTATATATGATTTATAACCACTAAATTCTCTCTGAAATAGGTGTAGTTTAGATCATTTTAAAAATGGGGAGAAAAATTTCATACCGTGGCACTGGTCTTGTGCCTATGACTTTAGTCCATGGAATTATAAGTTGTGTGACAAATTATTTGGATTACACCTGTTTTAAGCATATAAGTAAATGAAGATATTTGATCTCAATGTATGGAAGACCCCAATAAAGTTGATAACTCTTCCGACAGATGAACATGGCCTTCATATTTCTGAGCTTACACTATTGTCCAATGTCCACCTTAAATGGAAAGGCAAGAATTTGCTTATACAGATTTCCACTGTATGGTGATACCTATTTATCTTCTTTGAGAAGGCTCTGCTGATTACAGAAAAGTAGTTTCCCCGCCTATAGGGATCGAATCCTACCATAAATAGAATTCCTGATATGATACCCTTTTGGCAGAACATGAAATAAATCCGTTTAAATTTTTACTCTAATCAATGATATCCATTTAAAAATACACTGCTGATATTCGAAATTGTAAATTTGGCTATTTGTTTCCAGATCACAAAGAAATGCCATACATATAATTGGACCAACATTTAATCAGAATACCCATAACTTGGTGACTTTAATCTGAGATTACTTTGGAGAATGTGCTAAGATTTCTTTGTGATTTTTTTTGTAAACCATGAATGACACCTTACAAATTTGAATTTCCTCACAAATCCGAAACCTCTTTGTACTGTTTTTAATTGGACTCCATCTTCTTGCAGAACTCCTTGAATCATTGACCTATGTAGCCATATTATCAGTTGTACTTTTGGGGTTGGAACCATGCCAAGCCAGTGTCAATGTGTACAATCATGCTTCATCTGGAAGACGGGAGGTAGTTGAAGCACATCAAGGAGCAGTTGCTGCGGATGATGGCCGTTGTTCTATAATTGGAAGGGATGTTCTCAAGGAAGATGGCCATGCAGTAGATGCTGCAGTTGCAACTGCTTTGTGTTTAGGTGTTGTAAGCCCGGCCTCAAGTGGTATTGGTGGAGGTGCTTTTATGCTAGTAAGATTGGCATCTGGTCAAACAGAAGCTTATGATTCACGAGAGACAGCTCCTGCTTCAGCCTCGGAGGTAATTTTTTCTTCATCCTAGTAAAAATCATCAAAAATAGTAAGAGCAACATTCTGTCGTGGCATGAACAATTATATTATCTCCATCTTTATAGGATTTGCTTAATTTTTTTTGCTGAGGATATTTTCATCAATCCGTTATTGCTTGAAATTTTGTTGTAAATTGCAACTGTAAAGTTATTTTGCCTGTGGCTGATGATTCCAACAGCTATGGTGAATACTGAGCTTCCTCAAGTATTGTTGCTCCAAGTCTAAGTTCTAAGTATAGTGCCTGAAATATTTGAAGGCTGTTTTATAAATTTTTTGATTTCTTTGAAAGATGGGAAATATTGATTCTTGAAAGGGCGTCACAAATTTTGGAAGCAGGATAAGGTAGGCAGTGGGCACACACAAAGTCAAACCACTATTTCTTGTGACAATTTTTTTCTTTTGCAGAATATGTATGCTAACAACCCTCTTGCAAAATCCATCGGTGCTCGTGCGGTAGCTGTTCCAGGTGAGCTTGTTGGCCTTTATCGAGCATGGCAGAAATATGGTAGATTTCCATGGAAGAGACTTGTCCTTCCTGCAGCTCATCTTGCAGAGAGCTTTATTGTCTCTCCTTACCTTGCATTTCAGATGAACGATTCAAAAACAGCAATATTTGCAGACAAAGGACTTAGTAATGTTTTTACATCTAATGGAAAGCTGTTGCAAGCTGGTGATAAATGCCACAATTTTATGCTGGCAAAGACCTTAAAAGCCATTGCTGAATTTGGACCAAAAGTTCTCTATAATGGCACTGTTGGAATTAATCTGGTAAAAGATGTGCAAAAAGCAGGAGGCATCCTGACTTTTAGGGATCTACAAAATTACAAAGTTAGAGTACAAAAGCCTCTTTCTGCAGACATCATGGGATATAAGATATTGGGTATGCCACCCCCATCTTCTGGTGGTGCGGGAATGATATTAGTGAGTGCATTATGTCCATTTTAGTGGGCGGTATATGTAGTTTTAAACTAACTAATTTCTTGGAATTCATGCTGATTTTTAGCTTGGATTGCAGGTTCTGAACATAATTGCAAGCTATGGAGTTCCTTCAGCATCCTCTGGAGTGCTAGGCCTACATCGAATGATTGAAGCATTTAAACATATGTTTGCCGTGAGGATGAATCTTGGTGATCCAGACTTTGTGAATGTTACAGATGTTCTAGCTGACATGCTGTCTCCAAAGTTTGCTGCAGAGCTGAAGAAAACTATATATGATAATATGACCTTTGATCCTTCTCATTATGGGGGCAAGTAAGTCATTTTAACATTTTGGTAGTTCTCATTTTATTGTTTGCAAGAATTTTCTGTCCATATATATTCAGTAACTTTTCCACTCATAACCAGGAAATATAACACACTCACATACCTTAAATGCAATTCATAGCAGGCCTTCCAGATATATGATATATAGTTTTCAGGGAATATATTCTTTCATTTTGGTAGTTCCAGATGTAGCTTTCTACTGGAGTTTGCATTCTTTGTGGTCATTTCATTTTTTTGTAAGAATTTTATGTCCATAAATTTCAGTATCTTTTCTAGTCATAACCAGGATTTATAACATACCGATGAGCCTTGAATACTGTTCTTAGCAAGTTTGCCAGAGATGTGTTATAATATGGTGCACCGAGTTTCTAGGATGGGGAAGGGGACAGGGGGACACATTTCCATTTCTGGGATGGATCTTTTGGGAGACCATTTTTTAAGGGAATGGCAGGGGGCAGCTATTAAAAAACAAGGAAATCTTACAAATATAGGAGACTTCAAATATAAGTACATTGGTAAGACATCCATCATATACATTGTAGAACATAATACATAAATTTAGAATGGATTTTAGATTTGAGATTTCATTAGTCAACAGACAAATTAACAAAATTCCATTGCTTTCATTTTCAATGTGCACATATATTGACCCATATTAATAGTTGTCATCTATATATATCAAATTGAATGTGCTTACCATTTGGAAGTGTCAAATGTTTGTGCCTTCATATTCAAGTAGTATATATATATTTGAATGTGCTTCCCACTTGGAATAGTTAAATGTTCTCTTGTCATTATTCAAGTAGTAGCTTTATAATATTATATAAATACCTCAGGGTTTTGCAGTGCTCTTGTAGTTTAAATTTTTGTTTGATTGGATGCCTTCTGTCTTTATAGTCATCTTATTTCACTTCAGCTAGACTTGGGACAAATTTAATTTGAAAATACAATAGAACTAGAAAATGTTGTTTCTCATACCAGCCTCAAGTTTCAATTATACAAGTGGCACTTCAAAATTATTTAAACACTATCAGCAATGCATAGGTGTCAAGCATATGATTTGTATTTTAATAGAGTACTCAAAATTCCTAGCTATAGGGTGCACATCTAATGATTTGAAAATCAGTGGTCCACTGAAATAGCAGTTTCCTTTACATTGCTTATAACTCTCTTTGGCTAAAACAACTGGTGTGCTCATTGAAACCAACATTTACTTGAACTGGGTATTGTGGCTGACTAATTAACAATCATTAGTTTAAAAATAAACTTATATAGAAATTGTTGGTGTCGCTTATGGTTGCCAAATATTGGGTATTGGACATGTTAATAGTAAAGTTTCATTCAGTTTGGGCAAAATTTTGAGTGCTATAAGCAAGTGCCGTCTTTATCATGAGCTATTGGTATGGACCTACAGTGACATTATTGTTTCATCCTTAGACTATAGGGTTAAAATGAAACCTATGCCATGTCCCTTCTTTTTTTTAATGTTTTTCTATTGGGCTGTAGGGGACTGTTATACATTCTCGAGTCAACCAGACATCCCCTAAGAAAAAGGTCTCCCATGGATGTTTCATAAAATTTATGTAAACTGAGAATGACTGGGTGACATTTCCAACCTGTCCTCATGTCCCTGAAATATTCCATATGGTGGACAGGGTCTGAAAATGCACGGGAAATGTCCCTGGGATACACGGGTTATAATACTTTGTTTTCTAGACATCATAAGTGTAAAGCCTAATTTTTCTTTGCAATTTGATTTCTGGCTTCTATGGATGCTCATCTATTTCATGTAGAAGTAATAGAAGATACAATAATTTCAAACATGGCAGGACTCAACTATTGGGAGAACTAAGAAAAATGACGAAACAATAGAAATATATATTGATATCTAATTGCATATAAAAGGGTCTTAGAGTGCTTGAGACATCCTCGCTATAAATTAACATAAATTCCTTTTCATTGAGACCTACATGCTTTGCATTGAGAAAATATGAACTCCAACAAACCAGTGCAAGACCAGGTGGTGTACTCCATGGTATCTATAAGGAATGCAGTTTTTACATCCCAAAATTCATATATCAAAATTAAATTTTAAACTATATTGCATACACATGAAATGAATAATGTCATTCAAAATGAGAAAGGAAGTCCTTCAGTTTGTGAATGAGTAATAAAGAAGGGTTAGAAGGATCGAAATGACTAAAAATCCCGAGTCGATTACAAAAGACCTTAAACTGGTATATTGACAATTTTAGAAAGTATGACTGAGAGCTTCCGAACGGTATCTGATATGGAAATATTTTTAGTTCCTGGTCCAAATTTCAGTTGCTATAAGGGATTTAGATGTGCTGGTGAAATCAGGAGGGGATATAGTGACTAAATGGTGTCGTACAGTTGTCCCAGTAGGCTGACTTGGGAAGCGAGAACTGCCTCTCTTCCCCCAATGAAAGGACACATAATATCTTCAAACCAGGCATTTTCCATCATTGCAAAATTGGTCTGGGATATCTATTTGTCTGGGTGCTTAGAAATTTGACATAACAATATCAACTATTGGCAGAATTCCAGTAGTGTACAATAATTTTGGCCCCATTTAGGCCTTTTCTACCTCTTCATGATTTGGTCGAGATGCTAACAATCCTAGCAAAATGTCCTACAATGTTTAGATGAAACTCCCTCAGTTCAACTTCAGAGGAGATGTCAAATTCTCTATTTGCCTGAACCAGCATATATGGGTACAACAAAACATTGTATTACTTGTCCCCCTAGAATTTAGAATACTCAACATCACATACACCATGCCTGGGATTAACAAGAAGCCAAATAAAAGATTTAATGACTTAAAAAAGACAGGAGTAAAAAGAGTTTACCTTAATGGGGAGAAACCATACAATGTTTAGCTAATGCATTTATGCTAGAAGTGTATGGTTGTCAAACAAACACTAATATTTTTGAAATTTAAAAAACAGAATCTTGGATGGATGATCATATTGATTTGATCTGAGATATCTTCATCTCCAACCTGAGATCTGACGTCATGCAAAGTCATGCATGAGAGCTTTGCACCATTGAAAAATACATGCTCTTTCAAAGCAGTTTCGTTTTCCCATTTGTATTGTTTCTAAAAATAAATTCAAATGCAGATCTTTAAACCCTTGCAGTAAATATTCACAGTCTTGATCTAAGGTTCATGTCTATCACCTCCAGAATTCTCACATATGGCTAAATACATATCGCTTACATAGTGGCCCCAACATTGATATACTCACGGATTGGAATACACTCAAACCTAAAACTAAGGGACTCGCCAACTTAGCACTCCCCCAACCCACCACTTATGAGCAACCTTGCTAGCCATGACTGGATTTGTACACCTAGTAACCTATATCAAAAAGAAGCATGATCTTGTTTATAATCCATCCAAAAAGTACTCTCATTATTGAAAAGGAAAATAGACAATTTCTACACTAATTGAATGAGAGAAGCAATGCAAATAATTTCAGACCTACACAATATTCAATAGATAGACAATGCATAATACAAGATATGCCCTTGGAAAACCTTTTGAGAAAAACTCAACCTCCAAAATATATCAACAATAATAGGATTACAATACACTTAGAGTATTTGTGCTCTCAATAGGAAATAATACATGATATCTTGAATATTGAGTTTGGAGTCAATTCGTAGCATAAACTCACTTTGAAATCATCACCTTACAAATTCCATCTTGAGAATCCAATATAGATCAAGGCAAACCAAGAAACTATATGTGTTTTCCAAAACCATGGGCCAAACCAAGGGACCCAATTTGGACACCCAAATTGGTCTCTTTAAATTCCAACACCCCTTATCGTAAATCCACATTTTAGGAATAGTAGGTAACTCCCAAGGTCAATTATTCCACTCACCAAACTTGGACACTCCAATCTGGTCCATTCAAACCTCTTACAAGAGGCTCTTACACATGCTACTATTAGCCAATTAAAGATGCTTCACTTAGTCCACTATGTAACCCCCCTCTTATATGTTCTTACACACGTCATAGATTCTCTTATGCATCCTACAATGTCATAGATGCTCTTACATGTCATAATACAAATGACAAGTAGCATAATGTTTCATCCAAGGAATTTTGAGATTCCTCCCAAGTGGGGAACTCTCTTTCATGTGGCCCCATATTTACAATACACTAAAAATATTAAATAAATACACTAAATTTGCAAGATGTAAAACACCTAATCCTAACATTCTCCCTCTTGTTTTGTACATTACAAAAGAGCAAAAGAAGTTCCAACAAAATGAACTAATTTCTAGGGACTAAAATGCTCATAGCCAACTTGTACCAACTGTGCCACAACTTGTTGCTTTCTCATCCAACTCACAACACTACCAACTTGGTTAAAATAATCACCATTGGTATGCCTTTAGCTATCCATACCTCCAACTCAATCTACATCAATGAATCGTTGCATTTATTGTCCAACTCACACTAGATCCTCCGTGATGATGGATTGATGAAATAATCCTATAGGATTGTTAAGGAGCTCTTGCAAGACTGCTACAAGTTTGTTGAGGGATTCCTACAAGACTGTATAGGTTTGTTGAGGGATTCATACAAGACTACTATAGGACTGTTGAGGGATTTCTACAAGACTACTATAGGGCCACTAAGGACTCTTGCAATAATACTACATGATTGCTAATGGAATCCTACAAGACCACCACAACATTGTTGATGGACTCCTACAAATCCATTGAATGCTAAAAGTCTGCTACAAGTTAGTTGCAAGTCCCCTTACTCCTAGCTAGGGACGACATAGTCCATAACTCACTCCACAAGAAAAAACATTTTAGTGAAAATCAACATCATTTCCAAGCCACATACCTTTCCATCTCCAAAAACTAGGAGATCTTCAAGCCCACCTTGAAACATCTATCTCAAACCAACAAATACAAGAACAATTATCTCATGCCAAAACACTCCAACTCCAACACCACAAGATCTAGGATCTCCCATGGGAAATTGATCAATGTCCTCAATGTCAAAAGACCATCCATCACCAACTAATAAATCTATGAACAACCATCTCATGCCAAGACTACCACTGCAAATCAAGAGTATACCATTGTACAATGGTTAACATCTTCAAAACTAGAAAATCAGCTATCTTTAATTGATAGATCTACAAACAACTATGTCACTGCTCAAATCTCCTACTATATATATTGGCAACATAGTTCACATACTCAAAATATTGAAGACCATTGACTTGCGACCAATATATTTAAAATCAACCATGTTGCTACCAAAATTCCCATTGCATGTGATTTGGAGTTCCCATGGTAACATGGTTTGTGTAACACCCTTAGATTTGACACTTGATTAAGATATTCATTTGAGACCAATGGATTTGTCATTAGCATGCAAAAAATGGTCAACTATGATGCTAGCATCTAGCTTGTACAATCTCATCTTGAACTCTTGTTGCCAACATTTTTCCACCTCTAATAATTTTGTAGCTCTTCTTCTCAAAAGCTACCTGCACATTTGCATCAACAATATTGGTAACAAAAATGCATTTCTAGTTAGCCTAGGAACATGCAAGAATCCAAAAAGTGGCTTCACTCTCCAATCTCTAGACATCATCTTGACCTTACCCTCACCTATAACCTTATAAGAGGAGTTATTTCTTAAGACATCACCTCCAACAAAACTCTCATATTAGAGAACCACTTCTTGTAAGGATTCATGTGACAAGATACTCCACAATCAATCAACCATGCATCATGCATATATATTAAAACTAAGAACGCGTCTTCACCTTCTTCATTAGAGGAATTTGATTCCATGCAAGGAGTATCATCACATTTCTTTTATTTCTCTTTCTCAAACTTTTTCAATCTTTCTTAATGTGTTTGGTTTCCTTGTAGTTCCAACTTATTGTTTTGATTTTTTCAAAGGATTTATATGTACATTTCTTCTTGTTCTTTCGTCTTTGCTTTGAACGGCCTCTAATGATCAATGCATCCTTAATGTATTCATAAGTTTTCCATCTCATTTCTCCCAATAACAAGGCTCCAACTAGCTCCTCAAGCTTCAACTTAGAGACAACACTTGATTTCCATCACAAGATTGTCCCATGAATTTGGCAATGAACATCACAAATTAATACGTGATTCCAACTAACTAATAACAACTTTGAACTCATTAAAGTGCTCTATCACTTATTCTCCATCTAACATTCTCAACGAATACAACCTCTTCCACATGAACAATTTGTTCACCAAGGATTTAGATTGGTACAAGGTCCCAACCTTGTCCGAAAATCTTGGTAGTATTCTCTATAGACAAGTTTACGAGCATTAAATTTGAAAGGAATAGGTGTTGTTGTCAACTAAAATGCACCCTACTGAATCTAGTCCAATATTTTAGAACAATAGTGAGAATGATCCCTCAAGTGTGAGACCTTGCTAACTTGAGATCAAAACTTTAGAGAAGGCTAGTTCCTTTCTAAGACTAGATGAAAGTGTTGATCCAACTCAATATAGGTTAAAGATAAAACCTAATTCTACTCTAATGATTCATAGGAGAAAAGGGAGAATGAAGATAACATAAAAAGAAAAATGGTGATACACCAAGATGTAGTTGGGTTCTCTCCTAACTCACAACAACACATGAAACCTATGAAAGATTGCAAAACTCGCGCAAATATTTACTTTACTAGATCATGCAAGCATGTATGAAGGCTAGGGGTTTGACAATCACTAAGAGGGAAAGAGGAAATCCATGAATAGTTCCTTCAAAGAGATTGTGCACAACATACATCTCTTTAGAGAGGAAAAATATAATCCATGTATGAAGGTAAGAACATTAAGCCAACATAGCAAGGGAAGTAGAGAAGATCCACAAACTATGTTGACAAATGAGAGAATACACAATATGTAAGAATTGAGAAGAGGTGAAAGAAACAATTCTTTATTGGTTCCAAGGCATTGCGATAGTATTTTTATAATATTAAAGATAGTAGAAAAATGTTACAAGGAAACTATTCTTTTGTCTTTGCCATTGGAAAAAATGAGAACTCCTGAAAAATAAGGACCGTTAGGTCCTTAATACGCTAGTGGAAAAGCACCCAATATTGCAATGAAATCCATGTTGTAGAGGGAACCATAGCCATTCTTTCTCATCAATGCTCCGCAAAAAAATGTCCCTTCAAAATCCAATATGGTCATCTAGAAACATGGAAAGAACATCCTTTTTACCCTTGCCATATCTCTGAGCATTGACGGCTTGTGGGATTGAGTGATTGCTCAAGAAAATTTCCCATGAAATCCACTAATCGTGACCTTGGGGATGGCATGTCAAATATTGGCTCTGCAAATAATTACAAAGGCATGGGTGAGCATTGTTTTCCTCCTTTGGATCCATGTCAATCTACATAAACAATGATTTTTGGGTGCCATTGGATCTAATTTGGTGGTTGGTAGGCATTGCAAATGTATTAATGGAATTTGTGGGTCATCTCATGGGTTGGTAGGGCTCTTTGCTTTCAAACAATGAAGTTTGGGACTTGGCATGCTAGGGAGGAAAATTCTAACTGGTATGTAGGGCTGATCAAGCCCAAAATGCTAAAAGGAACAAGGTGATATAATGTAAAGCTTGGGGAATTGGGGATGACAACGAAGTAGGGGTGAGATGGGAAGGTCGATGAGGGAAGCCCAACAAGGGAACCTTGACATAGGATAAATGTTGGGTTGTTAGGGTTGGAGTTTTTGATGGGGCTTATCATGGTACCAAAATAGGGGATGGTTGAAAATTCCAACTCCAAAGGATTCTATAGTTTAAATTGGTGGAGTTTTGGGCTTTTAGTGATGTACGAAAAGAGGCACTTGAGTAGGACCCAAAGTCTGACTTTGAAAGATAGAAATTATTGGAGTGGAACGTAGCAGGGTTTTGGAGTATCAAAGAATAGAAGACGAAAGGGAATGGATACCAAAGGATGAGAGAATAAGGAACCCTAAAATTCCAATGTGCTAATTATGTTAGCATGATGCAATCACATTAGAACTGTTGACATCAACATGACATCATCAATATGTTGATATCAACATGATGTCATTTGGATGAGCTTATTAGATGAAGATATCGGGGAACAAGGAACTCCAAAATTTTTACAAAAAGGGAATTAGAGGAAAAGTAGACCTTTGGGTTGACAAGGATGGAAGGGATTGTATAAAGGGATATAAAACTGTGAAAATACGAAAGACATGAAGAAATTTGAAAAATACTAAAAGGGAATGTTGGAGTGTTGAACTTTGGGGGAAGGCATGACTGGGATGATAAGTTCAATGGGGATGGAGGGATATGAAACTTCAAAAGGTTGACAACATGGGTGAATTTTGGCAAAGGATAAAGCGGGGAGTCAAGACCTTAGGGATGGATAGAGGAAGGTACCTAAATAGGGGAAATCCAAAAGTCTGACCTTGACACAAAAAAACTTAGACCCTTTATAGATTTTGGGCTGATGATGCTAGCACGACATCAACATGGATAAGAATCAGAGTTTCGGGAGAGGCCTAAAATGGTTGAAATTTTGAACCCAACAAGGGATTTAGCAAGAAAAGGAAGGATATCAGAATTGGTAGGGAAGGCATAAAGGTATGATCAACTTCAAAATTCTGAAACTCTGGAAAAAGCACAAAATACTAAGGAAAATGCTAGGAAGAGCCTCGACTTAGAATTTTATGGATTTTTGCATTCTTAGACACTTAGGTGACCCATTTAGGATGTTTCAGATTGGTTATAAATGATGGGTCAAATGAGACATGAAATGGCAACAAGTGTGTAGTGGACCTAGCCTTTCAGTCAAATTTGTTTTAATCATCTTACATTGTAGTAGGTTTCTAACCAATGATTGTGATCCACTAATCATGATCTACAAGAAAAATCTCCATTTTGAGCTTCTATAGCTTGAAGTTTTGACCATTGAACTTCTTGATCTCCATCTTTATTATGTTTTCCATTCTATATGTTTGAAAAACTAGAGCACCTATGTAGTGATTCCATTTAAATAATGGTTAATACAACACAAGGAGAGCATCCTCCTTTTTAGGCCAAGACCATGATCTATTGCCAAACTAAAAGGAAACTAGACATTACCTACTCTAGTAAAATGAGAAGAAAATAAAATAAGTTTAAATCTGCACAATATTCAGAAAAGAAACAACACATAACAAGGTATACCTTAGGAAAACCCTTTCAAGAAAAACCTAGCCTCCAAGGTAGACTCAATGTATTAACCAACAATAATAAAATTACAATAAACTTATACTATTCATGCTCTCAATAAGAGATACATGAAATCTTCAACAATGTGTCTAAAGCCAATCCTATAACATAGCCTTGCTTTGAAATCTAACTTACAAATTCCATAGCAAGCATCCAATATATAGACCAAGGTAAATTAAGAGACTATAAATGATTTCCAAACTATGGGCCAAACCAAGGGATCCAATTTTTGTGCCCAAATTGGTCTCCCCAACTAATGCCTCTCATATTGAGTTCACCTCTTGAGAATAGTATATATCTCCCAAGGCCGAGTATTCAACTCACCAAACTTGGGTGCTCCCATTTGATCTATTGAAACCTCTTACAAGACTCTCTAACACATGCTACTATTAGTTGGTTAAAGATGCTTCACCTAGTCCACTATGTAACCCCTCTTACATATTCTTACACATATTACAATGTAAAAGATGCTCTTACACATCTTATATGACATAGATGTTGTTACACATCATACACATGCCATAATACAAACATCAAGTGTCATAATGTGTCATCCAATAAATCTTGAGATTCCCCTAGAGTGGGGTACCCTTTTCCATGTGGCCCTATATTTACAACACGATACAAATATTAAATATATACAATGATACTTTTATTTGCTAAGTGTACAACCTCTAATCCTAACAATTATAAACTTTCATCTAGATATTTCTAGTATTTCCTCATTAGCATTTTTGATGGTTAAAAAGCATTTTGTCTCAAGGGGTCTCACGAGAGAGGGATTGTATCCTCAAAGATAATTTTGGCGATAACAATATTGTTTGGACTGAGGCCTTTTTAGAGATAACAATATTGTTTGGACTGAGGCCTTTTTAGAGATCCAAATATTATATTCTTTAGGGTCATCCCACCAATCATAGAGAAAAATTCTTCCTTTAAATTGTCAAAGGTATGCTATTAGAGCGAATCAATATTTCTTTATCCAAAATATGAATTCCAAACATAAAATTGAACTTCTCAAGAATGATCACTTTGTTTTCATTTCCCACTTTTAGTTTATCAAATCTATTCCTTAATCCAATTTCATAGAATCTAGATTTTTGGTGTTGCTGAAAAGGTATAACCAGATTTGTCCAAGGCTCTTATTCAAAGTTGCTCACGTTGTTGCATTAGATCTTATGAGGGATCTACTGTTGTCTTTCCTTATATCATCAAATGGAAGAACTTTCAAATTTAGAAGCCAACATGATTACTTCTATTTGGAGTCTACATGCAGTTTCTGTCATTATAGACCCTAAAAAGGATGTCTATTTCTGCCTTTGCATTGACTATAGAGAGTTCCATGAAAGCATCAACAAAAATATATTTCCAGTTCATGGTGCCATATTTTGATCCTTACATAACTAGTTATACCAATGTGCAATTCATGAGTGTGTATTCTAATTTACTTGTGTGCTAGTTCAATGCAATTTGCTACTGAAACCAACAGGAAAACTGATGGGTTACAACTATAGGCTACCATCAACATCTTTATGCTATAAACCTGATTTTACACACCTTTATACTACTATTCATGTGAGATTCTTCTCATCCACAAATTCGATGGTGTAACATGTGAAAAGTATTTGATACTTGTATGTGACTGATTTGAATTCCACTTGCTTCTCTTTATATTCTATCACCCCTCTTTATCAATAAGTGCTTTATTTGATTTTCTTGGTGTGAAAAACTTCTCTAGCCTGTGTGGACCAAAGTGGGTAGCTAGCAACAACAAGAACTATGCTTAAAAACAACTTATCATGAATTTATGATATTTGCCTAACTACTGGAAATGAAAGCATCTTGAATGAAATACATAATTAAATAAGTTCAAAACACAAGAGCATCAGAACAAAAGGGACAGAAGATATGCCTTGGAGAAACCTAGTGTGGGAAAAATCCACCTTGAAAATGATGTGACATCTTTCACTATCACTAATAAAGCAAGTTTACAAGCTCAAAAGGCAATTGGCTACTACAGAAACCCATCTTAGTTTGTTCTGCATCCAATTCTTTGCCCTCCCTATAAATTCACTTCCTACAACTACCTGTGTAGGCCTACCTTCAATACCTTAATGTGCTTAGGGTCATGTGTGGTGATATCAAGACAAATAGATAATAAGAAACTGTTGGATAACAACTGATGCCTTCTTGGTACCCTTTTACGAAAACTCCCTATAAGATATCGTACTTGGTGCAAATTATTGTGCAATGAAAAGAAAGTTATGCTTTTTAATTTTCTTCAAACTGATTACGGTAGGAAAGGCCTCCAATTGTTGCAGTCAGACTTCGTGTGCTCTGTCATTAACATTTCCCTTGAAGAGTCATTCTCTAAGACAATCTGCATTTTCAAGTGCTTTCTTCTGCCAAAATCATGTTTTCAAAGATTGCAAGACACATCACACATCAGGTAATGATTGAAAATAAAGGTAATCCTTCAAGTAGTTTGATCTTGGGCTCCCTTATCCTCTTATCAACTTCTTAGGAGTGAGTGCCATAGACAGAATTGCAATGGGACTGTTAATTTAATAAGCTCAGCAAATGGGTCACTATTGAAAAGTTGATATTTACTGAAGGTTACTTGCAACATATTCTTATATTTTTCACCTAAAAGGATATTTGCTTTTTGGTTCATGTCTTGAGATGTTCACTTTTATACATTTACAAACCTAGACATATATTGTATTTAGCCAAATTGGGATACAACACATACGCTGCAACTCTAGATTCTACATTTCATAATATTTTGGCAAGAGAAATTGGATCACTATTGTGCCTTTTAAAGTTCCTGACATGATCCAATTTTCTTTCGCAGGTGGAATGAAATTGGTGACCATGGCACCAGCCATTTTTCCATTGTCGATGTACATCGTAATGCTGTTTCCATCACTAGCACTGTAAATTCATACTTTGGGGCTAAGTTGCTTTCTCAGAAGACAGGCATAGTTCTAAACAACGAAATGGACGACTTCTCTATTAAAAGCAACAGTTCGGGTGCTTCTCTTCCACCAGCTCCTCCAAACTTCATAAGACCATTCAAACGTCCACTGTCTTCTATGACTCCCACAATCCTTTTGCAGGTGATGACAGCTTTTCCCTTCATGTTAAGATTTTGGTTTCTTTTCCAATAGATAGTGAAAGGAAAGGTAATTCAAGCAAGATAATCCATCAATTATTTACCCCGTTATTTTCTTAATTTTACTAATATAGTAGCTTGATAATTTAAGCCCTATTGTTCCTTGCTTGCTATGCACTGACATGAAAGATGACTTTGTACTTCTAATACCATCTATTAACCTAACCACCAAGGTCTCCAAGCAATTCAACCCCACATTTTCCACTTTTGGATTCATGTATTTATAAAATGACAAATCTAGATAGAAAATAGTCCTATATGCAAACATTAGAAACAGAGACGTCTCATGTTCATCAACTGTTAATAAATGGTTAGGCATGCCGAACTGAAATTGAATCAGTTAAGTTAGTGAAATTAGGTTAACATAGTTACATGATGTTCTCATGGACACTTAAACTTGTACTTCACACTCTAAATGATTCATTCTAGCAAGAAATATAACTGAGTTGTAAAGATCAAATTCTCAGAGTAGAGCAGAGACATAGGTGCACTGAGTGATCCAGACACTCAGGGGGCTAATGTTACATATAAAACAGGCGTGGGTAATTGATTCAACCCCAGTTGAATACATTTTGGGGTTTAACCCCAGTCGAACTCATTATGTGCAGAGACAGTTGATAGAAACAAGTTTGGTCACTAGTGAAACCATCCCAGATTCTTTGGTGTCTGTTACAGAAGGCTGTTGGGCTCATTTCCAACATTACTTTCCTACTTTTGTTCTTTATATACTTCCATGTGAGTCATTGTAACAATCTGAACTTTTCCTTGATGTTTCTTAGCAAATTAGCTGAGTTAGGTTATTGCTGCTTTAGAATAGGAGTCTTAGAGGAATGATAGTGGGATTAGTGTAAGAGCAACTGCAAGGCTTCTGTGGTCTTTCGACATAGCTGGTCTTGTGCAAGAGAATTCCATGAAGGGCTTTAAAAGGTTGTAAACCATTGTAATAGCTCATGAGATAGTGGCATGAGAAGGAGATCCTTCACTCATTTGGAGTTTTCTCCATTATTGGGTTTCTCCAAGACTATGTTGTTGTTGCTTGCATTGTTATGTGTGTTCCATTCTCTCTACTTGTTTATACATGCTTCTATTCATTGTTAATTGCACTTAACACTAAATTTTACACGTATGGAGTGTTTTTGATAGAGAAATGAGCCACACCCAAACCGTAAAAGGACTGGTCACAAAGTGGGATGGTAGCAAAGTGGTAGAGCACCCAGACAATGAATGGGAGTTCCTACATTTGAGTCCTAGCTAGCCTGTGGAAAGTTTAATATGGTATTAGAGCCAAGGCTAGGAGCCCTGCACCCATAATGTGGCTCAAGGGGGTGTTGGAGAAATGAGCCACACCCAAACCATAGAAAGGACTGGTAACTTAGCAGTAGAGCATCCCAGCAACAATGGGAGGGCCTAGATTTGAATCATAGCTGGTCCATGGAATGTTTAAGATTTTTTTCATGATTCACATGTAGTGATTTTCATATTTGGCTATCCTTCTTTTCTTTTTCTTCAAATTTTGGCATTGTATGTTGAGTCTCATCATTATGCCTTTAATTTGGAGAATGCATCTTTATTTGGTAATATTTCTAATATTATTTTACCCTTGACAAAACTACATGGTCAAAATTTCTCGGTTTTAACTTTTCAATCAGGGTTGATATCATGTATTTGTAATTCTCGTACAAGTAATTGAGCAGTGAGGTTGGCATCTAACAAATGTTTTGAATTAAACATATGGGTAACAGAGTTGCATTCATATGTGAGAACCACAAAAGAAAATATGTGATAATTTGATACTTCTATAAATTGTTGAGCACACCATGAACTTGAAGTAAATAACTCATCCAACTTACCAAAACCATTAGGACATTCTAAAATCTTTAATATCTAAATTCTTGTTATTGCCCTTTACTTTAAGTTCAAATCTGAAAGTTTTAAACTTATCCCTAGTTAGTGGCATGGTGGAGATAACTGCAAGTTGGTCTTGAGTTGGACAAAAGAGATGCTTGGTCTCTTTATTCTACACATGCTCTTTGATTGATTGGAATTGAACTTCACTATATTTTATTTATTTATGAAATTTTAGATATCCAAAAATCTAATAACATTAATTTATAGAAATATAACAGAAATTCTCAACACACTATACGTATGATACGTACCCAAAAATTCAGTGACTACATAATCAATACCCTTGAGGTGGAGTTATATTGTTCAATATTTGTTAATGAATAACTCTACAATATTTCCCAATACAAGATGCTTCATCAAACTATTTTGAGAGTTAGGATCAAAAGAAGGTGTAGACTTGGCCATGGACAAAGTAGTTACACAATTGTTGAATATCAGTTTCACCTAAAGATAAGATCCAATATTCCTTATCAAAGGGAAGTTGCATGGCGTTAGTACTTTATGGAAAATTGAACAGTAAATGCAAAGAATTTGGTGCATGGCATTTGGAGAAATCACTTCTTACTCTATATTGTAAGTTTTATTGGGATCAAAGTTACATGGGGTGTCCATTCATTCTCCCCAAAACAACTACTCTTTACTGTCTCACTATCTCAAAATTACTGATTTATGATATCTGGTGCCCATGGAACAACACGAGTTCCCTATATATAACCTCTAATCTAATGATACTAGTATGGGGCAAACCCTTAATCCTAAACTTTACACCTCTCATCAGCTAACTATCAAAAATAACTTGATCCATAAGTTATCCATTTGACCCAATATAAACAACCAAGCGTTATTGCCACATGTTGGCTACTCCTTAACACACATATACATCACTATACCATGGTCCCAACTACCTAAACATTCCACCCATCTCATTACATGATAGAAATATTAGGTTCTTCATCATGTCAAGTGCACTTTGATTGTTGGAGAGCATAAGAATTGGCTGCTCTAAACAATTTTCAATGAACTTTGAAATTTTGTTGCTTCACATGCTACACCAATTGATGCCTTACACTCCACCTTAGTTGAAGAAAGTGCAACTATGGTCTCAACTTTCCAATAGAAAATATTCCTTCCAAACCAAGCTTGAAAATATAACTTGATGGGTAAACCCACAAAAGTGGTTTACAATTCGAATGAGGAAGGAAAACTTGTAAAAAAATGACCCCATGGCAAAAAAATTTATTTTGGGGGTTCAGACGAACCAAAAAAGGGTTTGCTAGAACCAAGGTTCGAGCGAACCCAATCAATGCATGCATAGACAAAAAACATTTGAAAACCCCTTTTGGGAAGGGGGTTTACACAAACCTGGGTTCGAGTGAACCCCCCTTTACCCCTAGTCTCCCCCTCAAGCACTTTGAAAGTCCAGATTTTTATGCTTTGAAGCTCGATTGAGGATGAAAATGGAGAAGACTTCACAAACCCAACTAGAATTAGGTAGTCCTCGGAACAAGCTATCCAACAACTATAATTGTAATATGTTTTGGTTTTATTATGTATTTGTTTTTTAGTTTTATTAAACATAGGTTTTTCACCGAAAATCAAGCTCTATGTTCTACACGTGGAAAAATAGCAAATTATCAAAAAAAAAATTGAAAAATATGAGTGCACCAGATATTGGAGTCCTTGATCAACAAAAAAAAAATTGAATTTTGATACATACAAAAAAAGTACGCATTATATGATCGCGTTGTCTAAATTGTAATTGGTTTGACTTCAAACTTGATTAAAGAAAAAATATTCAATGAAAAACTATCTAACCAAGTGGAAGCACTAGATATCGGAGTTAGAAATCTAAATTCGAAAGGATTAGAATTTTATCCTTCATGGAAAAAAAGTTATGTGTTATATGGTGAGCGTCACTTTTTAAAAATGGTGTTTTCTAAAAAAAACTAGTTTTCGAGGGAGATGGAAAAAGAAGTGCAATCCGATTCCAAAAAATTTGAAAAAAGTATATTTAGAATCTACAGACAAAATGTCACGAAACTCTATTTTGCATCATCTTCAAATTCCTCACGGTTTAGCCGCTATAGGTGCCCGAAAGTGAAGATTTTGTTAAAAAAAATAATTTCAGTGTCCAGGTTGGCCAAAAATTGTAAACCACTATTGTGGGATCACCCTAATGTTGATTTCCAATCATCAATTGATCTAGCCAAGTTTGAGTCTAAAAATCCTATTCACCTAAATCTATAGCTCCTCAAGTATTGTATCTTTGACATGTCTGAGAAGTCTCTTTTATCATCTTCAATGCACAGCCTTGGGAAATGACATGAAACTCCAATAATAGAAAGCAAACCTTAAATCTTCTCTAGCTTATCTAAAATAAATCAAACTCCCACTTAGTTGTTCAAGGTTTCATCTACATATTTATATTCTTTATTCATTTGGAGCATCAAAATTGATTCCATTAGTCTAGCTATGGGATGACAAAAAAAAAATTCTAAATCATTTAATGGTTTATTTGCATACTTTTTCTATGAGATGAAGATGTTACTTTTCTACTAGACTTCAAGTTCCTGATAGTAATGGAGTCCAATGTGAATCATGTGAAATGAGTTGTGAATATCTTTCTTTACTGCATCAATCATCTATTTGTAATTTTCAAAGATTAAAGATCATCAATATAGACAATAAGGTTGAGAAAATAATCTTTGTTCTTGACATAAAAGTTGAACTCAAAAATACTTTTTAAAAACAATGTGTTTAATAGCAATTGAACTTGATGTACTGTGAATGCAAGGTCCATTTTAATTTATCCAAGAACTTGATCTATCTACAAACAAACTTCATTTTCACCTTAACTTCAAATCCTTTAGGTTCAAATATATAGGCCTCTTCTTAAAGTCTTCCATCAAAAACACTCTTCACTTCTACTTGATGAACATTCCAACCAAGTCGACAAGGAAAATAGAGAAATGTTTTTTTAGTTTTAATTATTAGCACAAAAGATTATTCATAGTTAATTCCTTTCTAATTGGCATAGTTAGTTTAGCTTTGAGCTTAGTCTTGAGGTCAAATTGAGGGGTGAAACTTGAACACTTTATAATGTAAATGGAAAACAAGCTCCTTGTGGGCTTCCATTAGGGGGAGATAGGATAAGGAGGGAAGGTCAGTGTTTATGGAAGTCCCGTATAACAAACCGGTGTCTTTCCTACTTTTACCTACTTTGTTTGAAACCCTCATTTGCATCCAATCCATACCTTTCCTACTACAAAATAAGCCAAATTACAAGTATGATTTCTCATCAAAGCATTTATTCTATTTGCATATCTTATATCTATCCTTCAAATTTTGCTACCATGATATAAGTTTTCTTATGGGGGATTGACCACTACTCATAAGGATAAGATTTGCTCAATTTCTTTAAGAAATATTGAGAATCAAACCATGCGATGAAACATCTTCCATTTCATCCAACTTCAAATCTTTTCTAGTATTGAGGAACCACTTTTAGTTTGTGCTTTGTAGCACCCATAATTGTTTATGGTTAATCTTCTTCCAATTTTGAGGAGATTTCTTTCTCCATATGAACATTTTGCAATTCGGTCAGTGTTCAGGGAATAGAGAAAAATTTAGTTTCTTGCTTTTTGGTACCTAAATACCTTTTACCTATTTTTCTTGGAAACCTCATTTGCATCAAATCCATCATTGGTAATCCTAGGCGAATGTCATTTTATGAACTTGTAGCATGGCGATTAACTTAATTTGTTGTTGTGTGGTCAATTGGTTGTTTATATTAAGTGATGACCTTTCAGGCGAATTTTTGACTTGCCCCTCCATTAGTGTCATGGAAGCAACATCTAGGCATGATATTTTGAGGCTACAACTATGACATAATAGTTCATGGAATATATGTGTAGCAAAGGCATATTCAGGTAAGTGTGTTGTAGGGAGGATATTATATAGTGGGTAGGATAAACACACAAAAAAATAGTTCTATTGTGATTCCATTCCATAATTGTTTTGCATGCTATTGGAGAGGATTGTGACCTTGTCCTAGAGTTCAATCATTAGGCTTCTTTCAATTTTCATCATTTTTTGTAGTTATTTCTAGTCATTATCCTCAAGATCCGTTCAAACTAATTGATATGATTCAACGAAGGGTTGTGTTGGATGACATAGAACCAAATTCTTCATCACATTTCTATTAGATATGAGGCTTGGAAAATCCTCCTCAAGCATTGTATTGAAATGGGTTATCCTACCTATAGACCTTCTTGGAAGGGAATAGGCTTTCAGACCCTTCTTGTTATGAGGGAGCTAGTTCAGATTTTGGGTACCTTTGTTGCCAAAATAATTTGGCATGCCTGGGAGGCAGTCAAGCCTTGGCTCTGCTGGTTTGGGATTGTATTTCGTGATGGGCTCTCATTCAATTGGCAAAATATTTGGTGGTCTCCTCTTTTTGCTAGTGCAAGTCAACCGTTGGCCAAGCTTCCTTGGTTGAAGGCACTCAAGTTCCACGAGAAGGGTATCCAAACCCTTCAAGATTTATATTCATAGACCCACCATGAGTATTTTGTCATGGGAAGCTTTTCGTGCCCAATTTGGTTTTCAAAACCATGACCGTGAAACTTATGATGACCTAGTGAGTGTCATTCCAGCTGATATGCTTCATAAGGTGGGTATCTGTTCCACCAAGCCTTGATGGAAAGAATGGAAATGGTATCCAAACACCCCTTTTAGAAATTACAAGTGTCGGCTTGGTTATCAATGGCTTTCGCCTCATTTTCCCATGATTGACAATCTAAACCAGAGATGGAACCTCCAATCCTCAGTGTCTATTTGGCACAAAAGATTTTCTGCTACATGGTCTGCAAGTGTTGAGCCAAAGCTCACACAGTTTTCTTGGTGTATTCTTTTCCAAGGCTTACCATTGGGGTCTCGACTTTCTCACTTGGGGGTCTAGGACCCTTGTTGCCCATTTTGTGGGTAGTCTGAGTCATTTAAGCACCCCTTTTGGTTTTGTACCAAAGCTCAATAGTTGTGGAATTGGATTCATGAATTCTTTCGACCATTTCGAACAGAGCCCTTCTCCTGGCATATGGTTTTTGGGGGGACTCTCCAAGCTCCCCACAAAGTATACTCATATTTGGCACACTTTCAAGATGGAAATCCTCTTCAATATTTGCAAAGATAGAAATTCTTGCATATTTTTTCACAGCCATATTGATAAATTTTTTCTACTGTTCTTTTTTAGATTCAAGTGCAAGCTAACAAAGTTGAACTTGAATTTTCTCACCTTCAGGAGCTTCTGGACCATTAGGGCAATGCCCCTTGTACTATGGCACGTGTGCCTCCCTCTCCCACTTCTTCCTAGGGCTAGTCACCTTCTTAGGGCCGATAGCAAAGTGGCTCTGCCATGGATTTTCACCACCGTCTCAGGCTCCTCCTCGTCGTGGCTTTCACCCTCATAGGTGGCCGCCCTCTCCTCCTCCACAGGCTAACCTAGGGTGGCCTTTTGGAGGAGCGATAAGGGGTGGAAGCAACACTTCTAGGTGGCCTTCTGGTGATGCTCTTGGAGGTGGTTCTGGTTGGCCCATTGATACTTCTAAGTGGCTCCTGCATTTGTATTTGGAAATTTCACCTCACCATGAAGATAATGAAAATGAGAAAGATGATGATGGTTGGGCTCCCCATGATGTCACTCCAAACCTTGTTGTTGTATGGGGAAAATCAAATGATAGGGACCTGCCACCCTCTATCGACACTGCTATGGCCACTTGATGGCTTTTTTTATTTGTTTTTTGTAATGTTTCCTAATTTCTAGGCTTTGTCCATGTGACTTTCGAGGTGTTCCTTCTTACCACCCACCCTTTTTTGTGAATATGTGTAATTATCTTTTATTAATATAGATATTAATGCCTATTCATAAAAATAAATTAAAAAAATTGAGCCTACAGTCAATAAAAAGCATAGTTGTTACTAACCATGGTCACTCTAATATGAGAGGATGGCCCCTAAGGTTATCCTTTGGTTGCAAGACCATAAAGCTTGTAGAATATTCCTAGGAGTAGAGTGTAATAACTAGGTCTTCTATAACCCCGAGTTGTTTGCCAATTGCAACACTATTGGGGTAGGTTGAATGTCAACCAATTGCAAATTTTGCATGGTCTCCTTGGTCATGACACTAATGGTAGCTCCCAAATCAATTAGAGTGTTACGTATAAGGATTTCATTAATGTGCACATCAACTATTGCTATTTTCGAGTATGCATACTTTGGGATTACTATTTTACCCAACATAATGTCAACAAGTTGTTCAATCACTTGAATAGTTTATGGGTTCCTATGTTTCCACCTTGGCTTTTTCAAATACAACTCTTCATAGTTTTGGTATAAATGGAGACATCCCTAATGGCCTAAAATAGGGGAATTTTAATGCAAATATTTTTAAACTTCCCCAGGAAATCAAATTTAGGCTTAGGTTCATACTTTTTAGTGTTTAATCTCTCTAGGAATGGAGCTTCCCTAGTCATGATTTCATCTTGCTCAAGATGCTAATTCTTATTACTTGACTGAGGATTAGCATTGTTGGGAAGGTTCCTCTAAGGGAAGCTCCATGATAAGCAAAGATGTGTGAGTGGAGAGCATCTTTCCTGAGCAGAGTTATAAATTTCTTACCTACGCCAGTTTTTTCAGCTAATTTTTTAATAATATATATATATATATATATTACTAGTTTTTGAAGTGGACACATCCTGAAATTTTTTGAGAACTAATCGAAAATCAAGTTTTTTCAATACGTGTAGAATGGAGTCTAGTTTCTAAAAATGTATTTTGTTTCAAAATTCGATGAATACCCAAACTAGCACATGTTGGTTTTTGACAAAAAAATAGAGACACTAACAAAAAATGTTAAAGATGAAAACCATATCATAATCAAAATGTAAAAAAAATTATATGGTTAGAAATCTAAGAGAGAGATTAACGTTGGCATGATATTAATATAAATTTACATTGAAACATATGCAAACCTGATGAAGAGCATAGCCAAAAATGTGTGAAATTTCTTACCTTTTAAAAAAACATGTCTTTGGCATGAAATGATTGTCCAACCCTTTAGGTTGGTTTCCCAAGGAAAATCCAACCCAAAGGGTTGGTATTTCCCAATGCAAGCCATTTAGGGAGCACCAAATGTGAATGATGAATTTTTAGAATGCATTTTTGTTCTCTATCTTCTTTTTGTCTTTCTCTAGCAGTGAAACTATATACATGAAATAAGTTAACATTTATTGCAAAGGAAAAGTTGACATTTACATATGGACATTTACTTTCTTATACTTTAAGTTATATTTCATGTATATAGTTTCATGATGTTTGAGAGTGGTTTCAAATCTCTTGGAGTTATAATGCAAATTCTAGCTTTTTGAAGATCTTATAATTTTCCAAACAATCAAATTTCAGTAATCAATATGTCAAATTTCAATAATCAGGTCAAATTTCAGTAATCAACAAAGTTGTATCATCTTTATCTCTCTCTATCTATCTATCTATCTCACTCATTGTTTATCTCTTATGGTCTAGACCCCTCTCTCTCACTATCTCCATCCCTTATATGATTCTCTCTCCCTTGAGCTTAAGAATTATCTCTCTACCTGACCATCCTTCTCTCTCTCTCTATAATTTTCTCTCTCCCCCTCTCTTTCCCCTTCCCTCTCTACTTTTCTCTCTCTCCCTCCCTCCTTCCCTCTCCAATTTTCTCTATCTCCCCCTCTCTCTTCCTTCCACCCACCTTCACTCTCTACTTCTCTCTCTCTAGCATATCCCTCCCTCCTTCCCTCTCAATCTCTCTAACGTCCTCCTCTACTTCTCTCTCTATCACCTCTCTCTCTCTACTATCTATCTCACCTCACTCTCCCTCCCTACTTCTACCTCCCTCCTCCCTCCTCCCTCTCTACTTTTGTCTCTCTCTCTCTCTCCCTCTCTCCTCCCCTATCTCTCTCTCTCCTCTCTATCTCCCTCTCCATCTCTCTACCTACCTCTCCCTCTATAACTCCCTACCACTCTATCTCTACCTCTATCTCCCCTCTCCCTCTCTCCACCTACCATTGGCCCATGTTTTTCATTGCATCAAAAGATTGATCTATCAATGCTCGATACAAATGGTAGAGATATGGATCGTACGAGAGGTAGTTAGTCCCTTGTTACGAATCCTAAAGGGGGCACTGATCATCTACCAACAATCTCCCCCTAAGCATCACCCAAGGGGATTCAAACATGTGACCCAACACTCTGATACCATTTGTTGGCCCATGTTTTTTGTTGCATCAAAATATCAATCTATCAATGCCCAATATGA